>PVKE010007563.1:0-50324 GCA_004027555.1 Craseonycteris thonglongyai
ACACTCAATGGTTTGGTGTTTACCTGGAGAGGAGGGAGAAGCGGGGAGGGAGAGTTGTGGGGGGAGGGGGGAGTGGGCACCAGATATATGTGGGGTTGGAGGGGGACCTGATTCTGGGAGCTGGGCACATAATGCGATGCATGGGTGATATGATGTGGACTTGTACTTCTGGAAACTACCTAATTGTTACCAACCAATGTCACCCCATTAAATTTAACAATAAAAAAAAAATAGTCAGTGAATCTGTGGCACAGGTGACAACCTGGACGTACAATTGGCATTTGAAGTTGGCGGAGGGGCAGTCTTGTAAGACTGTGTGTCCTCAACCTGTGGCATCTGACTTTACCTTGGGTAGATAGGGTCAGAATTTCATTGTACAGCACCTCGCTGGAGAATTGGTGACCAGATTCCCTAAAGACAGAGGAGTACATTTTTAAGGCCCAAGAGATAAGAATGAGGCAGCCATATGAGGAGTAGGGGAGAGGGAGAATTTAAGAGAGAAGCTGGCATGTGCAGAAATCTGTGGCAGGAGAGAGACTGGCCGTCAGGAACTGAGGGTAGGTGGGTCAGTGTGATGAAGCATAATGAACAAAGGAGGAAATGGAGAGAGATGAGGGTAGAGAAGGAGGCTGGAGTGTGTGGCAAGGAGTTTGGATTTTATACAACACAGCTGAGGACAGTTTCTAAAAAGAGTGTGACGTGGTCAGATGTGCATTTCAGGAAGATCGCCGTGCTGCCTGGAAGTGTGGATGGAAAGGATCAGCGTGGACGCGGGGAGGCCAGTTAGGAGTCTGTCGCAATCACTTGGTGAGAGGTGACATAAGCCTTGAGCAAAGGCTTCTCCTCTGTTTCTCCCACTTTATCCAGCACTTTACTTCGGCCGCCATTGCCTCTCCCCGCCCTGTATTTCCAACTCCTTTCTCCTCATTTCCCTTTCTTCCCCATCCATACACACCATCAAGCCTCCTGTTTATAAAATAACCTCTGTTGCACCATCCCTGTCCAGGCACTTGCCCCATCTCCTCTGCCTTTTATGCAACATTTTCAAGAGAGAAAGCTACAACTGTTGTCTGATTTCTGCTCTTTCTGTTTCCTGCTTGGTTCTCTGCAAGCTGCCACCACGGCAGAGCTAAGTACCCAGTGACCTCCTCGACCCTGCATGCTCCCACTCATATGTCTCTCCTCATCGCCTGCAGGGAACAGCTTGTCACTGCTGTTCCTAGTGTCAGGTTTGATGCATGGAATATTCAGGTGCCAAGTTAATCTATTTCACATAAGTGACTGCTGAAATTCTAGAGATAAAAGCAACTATTGACATAGGAATTTATCCGCTCCTGGGACCATGGGGAATAACCAGCATACTCACACATCTTTATTTGCCTTATTCCAGTATAAAAATAGTATATCTGTGTTCCTATTAAAACGTTACCCCTCTCTCGGTGTGAGCTATTAGTTAATTGACTCATGTATTTGTTTCATATGTAGTTCTGGAGGGTCCATCTTTTGTCAAGGACCATCTGTAATTCATTCAATCACTATAGTCTCTCATTCAGGGTCTAGCACAGTGCCTTGTACATAGTAAACAATAAATGTCTATAGACTAGAACTGATTTACTCTAGGACATGCTAGTTTCATTTTCCATGTTCTAGCTCTCTACAGAATTAAATCCATACATACTTTAAAAACTTTTTATTTAAGTATATCTTATATATGGTAAAGTACACAAGTTATAAATGACTCAATGGCCTTTTACACATATATGCTGGGCAGCCACTCCCCAGGTTAAGATATAGAATTTACCTCATACCCTAGAAGGTGCCCTCATGCCCTGCCCCTAACACATTTTTGAGCATATACACACGAATAACAAGACACTTACATGTTTTATTTTATGAGCAACCATAAGTATCCTAGAATAAAAAAAAGTAGATGCTCAGTGAAGATGAAATACAGATAAACTAAGGACATAACAACCTTCCAAACCAATTGACTGACTAGGTTGCAGGATCTTTTACTAAACTGAATAGATGTGATACATCAAAGTTTGCTGCAAAGTGAATTTTTGTCCATTCCTGTTGTAAAAGTGAAACCATCCTCTTTTGGGGAAACAAATGTTGGCCTCTGGCTGGAGGCTCATGCTTTAAAAAGAAAAAAAACAAACAAACCCAGTTCTCGGATGAACCCCCCCAATAACCCTTAACATGTTAATGGGACTCAAAAAAAGAAAGAAAAGTTCTCTTCAGCATTCTGAATAAATCACAAAATCAAAGCCCTGGGGTTGGAAACACATCTCTGCTAACGTGATAGCCTCTTGTCATAACCCTCCTGCAGCCGAGTAACCCCATGAGCTAAGCATTCTGGGAGCTTGGCTCAGCTCTCCATTCTATCGGCGTGACTTGTGTCAATTTGCTTTCCAAACCCCAATGAATTCATTACCAAGATTAGGCTAAAACTATACAAGCCCTCCTTATCCCAAAAGGCTTGTGAGGATCAAATGAGCAAATGCTTAGTAGGTGTGTTTGTTCATTTGTTTGGTGATTTATTCATTCCAGCACTATCTATTAAGAATCTCGTATGTACCTGGTCCTGAGCTATGGCATAAAGTGATGAACAGGATGGTCACGTTTTCTGCTCTCACGGAGTGTACAATCAATTGTAGAGAGGCGCATTAAATGATATAGTAGGAGCTCCCTGTACCATGTGATAGGGAATAGTAGCCTGTCAAGTAAAAAACATCATGACTGTAAGAAATTAGGAAGAGGATACCTACATGCCTTAAATATTTTGTTTTAACTGAAAACATATACGAGTACGTATCTACTCATTCACCAATATTTTGACCTAATGAGTTTTTCTTGGGATCTGAGTTTGCATAGTAGAGTTTTTTTCTTTCATAAACTCTTTAAAGTGAAGCAGAATATTTATCAATTAATACAAGTGTAAAATCCTTCTAGAGTTTTGTGGGTTTTGTCTTCCACTGTTAGGAGTTTTCTCCTTAGATCCATCCAACAGAGATGTTTTCTGGGGTTTGCCTTTATTGATTCTTTCCAAAGTAGTCCACTTAGAACAATTTTCCTTGAATGCTCATATTGCATGAATTGTCACAATGTTTAATTAAATTATGTAATTATAATACTGAGTACATCCAGCATAAACCATTTGGATAACAGAGTGGTGTCTTGGTCAGTAAACAACTGGCAGGAGCCCAAGTTCATAATAAAGCGTGGCTGTATGGGGTATGGGATAGGATGCATTGGGCTGCAAGTAACAGAATCTTTAACTAAAACTGGTTTTCAAGCTTTGCTTTAACAAAACCTTCCATACATAGTAAAACATACATTTCACACATGCACCTGCCTATGCAACGAGAATGAACTGAAACACGTATCCACAAACACTGCTTGTGGACTGTGGACTGCTTGTGGACCTTTGTGGACTGTGACCTGCTGTTTTCCATTCTTGTCCATTTTACGAAAAGAAAATGCTGGCAGTGACCCGCTAACACAATCTCGTGTCCTAGTAAGGGGTGTAGCGCACTGTGTGAAGTCATGAATGTAGTTATTTCACGTAGGAAGAAGTCCAGAGTCAGGGCAATCTCTGAGCTGAGACAGTGGCTCAGCTGTGTCCTCTGGTCACAGGTATTTTCTGTTGATTTCTTCCTGCCGTCCTTGGAGGACTAGGGACATCTCCTCATGGGGCAGCATGTCTCCTGCATCGAGCAGCAGTTCCAGGCAGACACAACTGCACCCAGCAAAGAAGAGCAAGAGAAAACCTCTCCCAGTAGCCCCCTGCCCAGGGCTGCTCAGCTCCCATTGGCCAGGATTGGTCACATGCCTCTGCCCCAGCTGCAAAGGGGGCTGGGAAAGCAGCTGCCTGGCATCTTCTGTTTCTATAATGGGGTGTGGGCTCTGCTGGAAAGGATGCAGGGAAGGAGACTGAGTGTCAGAAAGGCGCTGTGGCCTGGCCGCCACGAGTGTTCAGCTTGCTCTGGACATCGGTTGTGTAGCTTAGAGGACAGGCTGGAAGCGTGTCTCCTAGTCCAGGGAGCTGGGGAAGTACTGGCTGGTTAGGAGGGTGGCAAAGACTCTGAAAAGAGATGCCAGGCGGGCACTGGGTCACTAGCAGGGCACTGGCCTGAGTCAGCAGACAGCGGAGGCCTCCCTGGGGAAGGGACCCTGTGAGGCTGATTGGGGAGCGAGCGCAGTGTAGGGAGGTGGGCCTTAGTGGTGGGTGGTGGGAAGGGTGTTTCAGGTGGAGGGAATAGCATGCGAGAAGGCTAAGAGGAAGGACACGCCGTGGCTGAGGCGGCAGGGTTACTCCACTCGCTGGCCACCTGCTGGCGTCCAGCCCCGTGCCAGGCACTGAGGGCTTTGAGAGGAAGGGTCTCCCGCCCTTGGGAAAGGCACTGGCCGTGAGGAAGGATGAAGTACGAATGTTTAGAAATCAAGGGGAAGTACGTCTTCAAAATGCCACGACCCTTCTAACTGTGGGGATACAGGGGGCTTCCTGGACGGACTGTAATACAGGGCCAGGCTGGGTAGAGTCAGCAGGGGAAGCACCTTCCAGGGGGCAGGCCCGGCGTGAGCTCAGGCCCGGAGGCAGGAAAGCAGGGCCGGGGGTCGGCCGCTTGGCTGGACCGCTTGGCCTGGAGGGGAGCCACGGGGGCACGGCTGGGAGGGCCAAGGCCAGGCGGGGGTCCAGCCATCTATGTCCTCGCTCCCGCCACTGGACTGCAGCCGTCTGAGGCCTGCACGCTGGCTAATCTTCTTGGCAGTGAGTGGGGCACAGGCTTGGGGAACAGAAGGAATGACGAGTGCCTTGTTGCTCTTTAGCCTATTTTTTTCCCCCAAAGTGGAGTGACTCCCAGGGAGAGGCCCTGCCTGCCTCTCCCTCTTGGCGCCTGCGGAAGGCGCCTGCCCAGTCTCCTTGGACAACGCCCAGCCTCTGAATGGTCAGAGGGTCGCTGGGTCTTGTGTGTCCCTGGATCTTCAGGGAGCGCTGCCAAGACAGACCGAGGCCTGCCAGGGGGAGCTGAGGCAGGGGGGCTGGGGGCTGGGGCTTCGGGGCTCCTGCCCTGAGTCACGGACAACAGCACAGGTAGGACCCTCAGAGACGGAGGTCAAGGCTGCAGGAAGCCTGGTGGTCCCTGTGAAGCATAGGAGGGGCTGCCGAGGTGTGGGTTGGATAGTTTCACCTTAATGCAAGGTATCTCAGCCTGGGCGCTGTGGGTATTTGGGGTGGGATAATTCTGTGTTGTGGGGATTGTGAGATGCCAGTTGCATCCCCTGCCCCCAGCTGTGACAACCAAAAAACATCCCCAGACATTGTCATCTGAGGGATAAATTTGTCTGCCAATGAGAAACATGGCCTTAGAGTAAACAAAAAGGTGCCTTAGACCTTTCTTGTGCTAGAGTGCCCACTAGGACCACAGGGGACATTGGCCACCACTCTGGGGCCAAGGAGGCGATCATTTAGACCAGGCAAAACTAGAGAGACCAGGCTCCCGTTGGGGGAACCTTGGGGTGATGGCACTGGGAGGTGTCCTGGGGCTGCTGTTTCGACAGGGGACCGGGGACGAGGGAGGCGTGGAGGGTGACGTCCTGGTGTCTGGCTTGGGCCGCCGTGCTGACTGCTGTTCCAGGAGCCCAGAGAGGACGTGTAGGAGAGGGTGTCCTTTGGGTGATTCAGAGTCGGGGAGCAGGAGAAGCCCCTGGAATCAGGCCTCTTCCTCAGGTCCCTCTGCCTCCTCCAGCCTGGTCTGAAATTTGTCCCCTCAGCATCTCCGAGGACAGGCTGCCATGGCCGTTGCTCGCCAACGTTGGGGAAGTGAGTGGAGACAGGATGGGTCACTGCTCTGGCTGGAGAAGCGTCACATTTTTCCAACAAAAAACTCGGGCTCTGGCTATGTTCTTGCTACTGTCTGATGTGAGTTCAATTTGGCTTTATTTGGACCACAGCCTGGAGTAGGATTTCCAGCCAGTACTTGAAGGGTGCAGGCAGTCCCAGGTGGTTCAGTGGCTGAGAGAGGGAGAGAGAGCTAGAGAAGATGTTGCCCCTGCCCCTTGCGCTTTGTGCACGCGGAGAAGGCTTGGGGGTAAAAGGACAGGCCTGGTGGCAGCTGGCCCTTTAAGAACTGTTTTTGGCAGGGCTCTGGTGTCTTCTGAAAGGGTGGTTTTAATGCGCAAGGGTGACCTTCCACAGAGGCTGGGATCCTTTGTGAATCTGCTTCTCTGGGGAGCTGGGCCTTGGACAAAAGGATCCTGCATCGCGACTCTGTCCCTCTATCACCGTTACTTCGTCTGCTTCTTGACAGCAATGGGATCTTTCTGAAACACTTGGCGCCCCGCCAGGCTTCTGAAGTCCATCAAGAACAGAGTCTGCCCTTGCAGACAGAAGACATTGAAGTGCAAAAGCAAGCTGTCCAAACAGCAATGCAGGAGGCGTAATTCAGAACTAAATATATACTCTAAGGAGCGTGGGGACCATCAGAGCTCTGAGCCAAGACAAGCACATGCTTTCTGGGCCTTTGCCTGATTTGTTCCCTTTGCCTAAATGCTCCTACAGTGGACACTTGCCGTTGCCTTTGGCCACCCAGCATCTGAGTGCCCTTCCTGAGTCTTAGTCGTGGAAGAGCCTATTCCATAGAATAGGAGCTGAGAATAACACCCACTTTCCCAGCCTCTCTTGCAGCTAGGGCATGGCATGTGACCCGGGCTCTGCCAATCAGAGGGGCAGCTAGCCTGGCCTTGAGATCAAGAGCTGTGGAAGCGAAGTATAAGGGTCCTGGGGGACCCCCTCTTGGCTGTGGTGGGAGCTGGGTGCTGGCGTGGGGCAGGGCTGGGGGGTTGCAAAGTCCTCACTGGACCAGTTCTGTGACATGATTTAAGGCAATGCTCCTGACCACGTTGCCTAGAATGTGGTTCTTCATTCCTTCCAGGAGTTCTGTGAGCTCCCAGTATCCTTTTAATGAATTACTTTCCTATTTAAAAGAGCCAGAGTCAGCATCTGTACTTGCAACTGTGAAGTCTGGCTCGTGCGGCCTACCTCTCCATTCTCTTTGTTTGGCAAATTCCAATTCATCTTCAAGTGCTTTACTCAAATAACACCTCTTCCAGGAGGTCTTCTTGGGTTCCTCAGAGAGATGCTTAAGCATGTGAGCGCCCCGTGTGTACAAGGCACCGTGGGGGCTGTGGGCAGACAGGAGGGAGTTTGGATGCACCCACTGAGAACACTGGGATACTTTGTCAGCCCACGAGGTGGTAGGGAGGGGAGGAGTAGGAGGGTGAGGTAGTAAAGCTAAGTGGTTACAAGCTTAAGCTCTGGACTTCAAACCCTGGCTTGGTCACATGCTGGCTGCGTAGCTTTAGGCAAGTTGCTTAAAATGTATGCACCTCAGTTTCCTCTTCTGGGAAATGGAGATAATAGGATGCATGTCATGGAATTGTCGTGGGGTTTAAATATAACACACGTGAAGTGCATTGGTGGAGTGCTCGGTACATGTGAGTCATGGGTCTGGAGGTGGCAGCAGGGTACCGCGGCCTGTCAGGAGCTGGGGGTCCTCCTTCGGCCGGGCCACGGCACCCTGGGCTCTGCACAAGGCGGGAACAGACTCTGACTGCAAACCACCTCAAGCAAGGGAAATGGGATTCTTTCCTAGAACCCAGACGAGGCAAATGCAACGGTGGAAAATCACCAGGGCCTGGAACCAGGGACCGAAAGGTCAATGCCACCAGGCAACCGTTTACCCCACTTGCTCTCCTTTTCTGGAGCCATCAAGTCTGTCTTCTCTGCTGCTGTCTACTTGTCCACACACCGGCTTTCCCTGTCTCTCTGTGCACATCTCCCCCAAATTTACAGGCAGGAACTATCTGGTTGTCTCTGAATCCCAGTTCTCAATTCCTAGCGAAGAGATTAAGATGGACTCTGCTTAGGTGGGGTGCCCATCATCTGTGGCCAGGAGGTGAGGTCGCCTGGTACAAAAGTGGCTGCCAGGATCAGCCCACGTAGGTGGAGGTAGCCAATGGGAGTTGGGCAGACTTGCCCTCTTTGTGTCTCACTTGCTTAAAATATAGCATGGTTTCAAAGTGTATCACGTGCAATGTTTTCAGTTGCAAGTAACAGAATTCTCAACTAATAGTGGTTTAGCTCTCCAATACTTGAAATTTTTACATAAGAAGTCTCAGAAGTGGGTATGGTGAGGTGGATTCATGGCTCAGTCTGGTCATCAAGAAGCCAACATCTTTCCATCCTTCATCTCTGCCATCCCTAGTCTGTTGCTTTTTTTTTTTGGTCTTTAGGCTTGTTGCTTCATGGTTGCAAAGTGACGGTGGCAGCTCCAGGCATCACACCTTTCCCAGGGTAAGGTCCAAAGCAGAAAACTCCAGGCTTCACCTCCTGCATGTTTTCTTTTTTCTTTTTTTTTAGGTGTTTCTTAGACAGTTCTTATATTTTGTTGGTCAGTACTGTATACACAAGGGAATCTGAGGAAGTATTTGCCATTTTCAACTTCTATTATTGGAGAGAAACTTCACTAGAAAGGCAGGAAGAGGAGGGGAATAGCTATCACATAGGCAACCAACAGTGTCTGCCCTAGTGAGATGTAAAGTGTGGGTCATGTCTAGACAATACCATTAATTGTCTGGTTAATAGAAGGCAATGCTCGGTGCTGTTACTGCTTATAGAAATTCAGAAAGCATCCACGTGCAAACACATCCAAAAGGCTGTGTTTAAGTCCGTTTCTTTCTAAGGCCAAGGAGACGTTATATATAAGCTGCCACAGTGTACGTGTCTGTGTAAACTTGAATTTCACAAAGAACCAGTGATGTGCTGGCATGGATTCTGGCTCTACATGGTTCTTTTCAACTCTTCAAAAATGTATCCAAAGATGTTTTTACTTGGACTTTTCTTCTTTTCATGGTAAGAAGACACTTCTTTAAACAGCTCGTGGGCCAACACTAATGAATAATGCCACAGCCAAGACTAAAATGGATGTGCATGACGGCTTCCCGCCATCTGTGGGGAGCAGGCCGTGCTGGTCTACCTTCTCCTCAGTGCATAGCTTTGTTCTTATCTGGAAACTTTTGTAAGTAGAGGAATTTCAGGGTAGATGTGAAATGGCTTTTGATATAGGTGGCTCTTATAATTTATGCTCTTTTTTTTTCTTCTCAAATAGAAACTTCTCTTTGTGTGGTGCTCACTGAGGGTAGAAAGGAGCCCAGGAAAAAAGGAGGTGAGGGTTCTGTATGCAATGGCCCCTCACTGAATGCACAGGGGCGCAGTCACAAAGTCATGGGCATGTTCATTTGCAGGCACTACGTACATTCTGTTAGACTTGGAAGAGCTTGTCAGCAGGCTGGCTGGTAGTCAGCTCTGAAGAGAGCCCAGGCTTCAGACCTCACTGACTGGGGTTTCACGCCCACCTCTTTGGCTGGAAAACCTTAGGAAAGCTCTTCCTCTTTCTGAGCCTCAGTTTCCTCAACTTGGGCAAAGTCAAATCCTGTCTCTTAGGATCTTTGTGTAGATCTCAGGAGTTGGATGGCCCAGGTGACTTCCTAAGGTCCTTTCCAACTCTGAACCTCTGAATCTAAAGACAGGAGTCCAGCCCCAACATCATCATTATCTCCTTTCTCCTCTGTCTTCTTCTCCATCATCATCACCATCATCATCATCATCATCATCACCATCATCACCATCATCATCACCACCATCATCATCGTCATCACCACCATCATCACCATCACCATCACCATCACCATCATCATCATCACAGTCATCACCGTCATCATCATCATCATCACCATCACCATCATCATCATCAATACCATCCTTCTCCTTCTCTTTCTCCTCCTCCTCCTCCTCCTCCTCACCATCATCTCTTGAGTGTCACATTGTACTGGGCATTGTCAAGAGTCCTCCATCTGCATGAATTAATTGAGTCCTCATGGCAAGCCTGCAAAGTAGCCTGTGACTGACATCTCATAGATTAGGAGGCTGAGGCAGAGAGAAGTGAGACAGTTTGCCCAAGTTCACCCAGCTGTTAGGCGACAGAGTAAAGATCAGAGCTTCTAGCCTAGGATCTGTCTTATGTAGAAGTTACTCTGTTCCTTTAATTGTTTCAGATGCTTCTCAAGAAGGAGCCCACATTCCTCAACTAAATGTGCTCTGGGTTAAAGAGGCCATGATCCCAAAGCCAAGGCCTAGGGAAAGCTTTTGTGCAAGTTCAGCTGCTACCAGTTTCCTCTAATAATCACATAACCCTCTTGAGGAGGAGAGCAGGGGTCTTCTTCCCAAGTGGCCTCTGTCTCAAGTATATTGTATTCTCACAGGGGGCATCTGGAGTTCTTGCCTCCTCAGCGTCCATCCCCTCTTCTTTCGGTGACACCCCAAGCTTTTTTTTTTGGGGGGGGGGACCACCTCAACTCCATTCAGTCCATGTGTTTGGAGACACTGGCTCTTCTCCTGTCATCCCCCATCCACATGACCTGATCTTGACCAATTAGAGCATTCCTTTCATCAGACCAAAGTTCAAGACCAAGTAACTTAAGTCACCTCATGATCCACAATCCTGGGACTCCTGTGAAACTCTTAAGAAAGACCAGCTTGTCTTCTGCTGGTAGGGATGTAGGTTGGGCTGCTGGGCTCACTGAGTGTGAACGCTTGTCTGCGGAAGAAGCTGAAGCAGAGGAAGCAGGGCTGACAGATGACAGAAGGCCCGTTTGAGCACCTGGACCCATCCATTCCCGAAGCCAGTAGGAGAAGGGTTTCTCTGTCTTGTAATGGGAAGAGTCATGACTGACACATGCACTACCCTGACAACATACTGATGGCAGAGGTCAGGGAGGTCATGACTCCAGCACAATTTCCAGCACGTCTTCCCTGAAAATATTCTGTGGTTTTGCATGTAGGTAGAATATTGACAACCCCACCCTCTCACCACAAGCTCTAACACATCTTTGGTGTATAACTTTGGCTTGGGGATTGCATCAGTTTGGAGATGACTTTTTGATGCAAGTGTTAGTCACCTCCTGGAAAAAGAGGTGCATGGCAGGCCCCCCCTTGGCGGGAACTGGAGTTGCAGCTCAGCCAGAAACCAAGTCCACCCTGGGAACCGGAGGCTCATGGGTCCCTTCTGGTGTGGCAGCTCTGGTCTAGTGTCACACCCCAGTGTCCTCTGCCTTCTCATGGCTTCTGCTTCTTCAAATCTCCACAAGCAGGTGGCCCATCACAGCCACCCCATAACATCCTGTCAGGTTCTGTTCTCACCGGGAAGTACCAAAGCAGGGACAGTACAGGCCAGCTCATCCTTCATGACACCCCTCAGGGCGCTGGTCTGTCTGCAGATTCTGAGGCCTGATTTTGTCCCAGGTCCAAGCAGCCCTGCTGGGGTCACGTGAGCATCTGCTATCCTTCCCATATCCAATTAGCTGTGGTGTCATATGAGCGAGCTACTTGTGGCACCCCCTTCAGTAGGGGCTGTGAGTGGACAAGGCTGTGGTGACTTCCCCATGACAAAGGCTCTATTTGCACATATCCTAAGTGAGCATCGAGTCATAGGAAGGGATGTTTCACGTTAGGGTTCAAACTAATGAGTCGGCTCTCATGGGGTTTATGTCCTGGGTGAGGAGATGGACAACTGACAAGAAAACACTCCAACAGGAACTAAGTTCAGTCTGTGCTAAAAGATGGGGTGCTGTCCGAGGGAGCTGTGGAAGGGCCCACTGTGGACCATGCAGGCAAGGAAGGCTCCTCGGAGGAGGAGTCGTTGGAGCTGAAGCTTGGACAATCAAAGGATCCAGATAGATCCGGACCTGGAGGAAGGGCATTCTATAGGCCGAGAAACAGCATCTGAAGACCCCAAATTGGAAATAGAACAGTATATTCGAGGAACTAAAAATGAACTTGTGACAAGAGCATTCAGGGTGCGGGGGAGCGTTTAGGATGTCAGAGATGTCACCAGGGACCAGGTGCTTATAGGTTATGGTATAATATGTTTACTTTTATTCAAGGAGCAATGGGAAGCCATTGTTCCTCAGGACAGTGACACAATCCAATTTATGCTTTCAAAGGCTATGACCTTGGGAAAGTCATGTTACGTCGCTGAGCTTTTATTTTTCTCCTCTGTAAAATGTAGATGAGACTTGGGCCAAGTTTGGAAGGACCCCATAAAGATTACCTGGGAAAATGTGCTAAATGAGATAAGCCTATTTAAAAATGGCTGAGCCTTGGCAGACCTCTGTAGAGGGTTTCTTTTCTTCTTTTTTCTTTTTCAAAGAAACTGCAAATTGTCATCTACCTGCCAACTCCATTCTCTCTTGACCGACCTAGACACATTTTTGGTCTCACGGTTTCACTTTTCTACTTGCTTGGCTCCCACCCAGATTTGGCCAGTGTCTGCTCCCTCCTCGTTCTTTGGTTGAGAACTTCGCACACTTACTATGTGGGGTGATTGCATTTCATACATCTTTTCCATTGTTAATCATTCCAAACCTGGTTTCCATTATTTCATCCCTCTCTCAGGGCCAAGCTCCTTTCCCTTCTCAGCATGTATTTAAGTTGTCTTACACAGGCCTTCTCTTGATTTTATCTGAATGGTCCCACTTCACATAGATTTTAGCTGGAGGCAGGAGATGGTGATTTTATCATTAACCTGGTGGAGGAGCGAGCTCCTCACATCTATAAGTGCGTGTTGGAGAAAACATTGGAGTCAGACAGAATGGGTCTAAACTTCAGCATTCCTCTTTTCTGGCCATATGGCCTGGGGCAGATGACCTCACCAGTGTGAGCTGCAGCTCATTTCCCAAGGTGGATGTGCCTGGCACACAGTAGGTGTTCAACAATATTAGCTCACGTCTCTGCCTCCCAGGCCTTCTTCCCCACCCCGGCCTCACTCTTTGACCTTGACAGTGACGGTCTTTGCCTTATCCCAGGCGCGTCCCTTCTCAGAATCCACCGGCCTCCCTGTGAGCTTCTTCCTATGTCCTCAGACTCTGGTCTCTGGGGTTAGGGCGACTTGGCTTCCAATTCCAATTCTACTGCTGACCAACGGTGTCACTCCAACTCTCGGAGAGGCGCCGTCCTCGTGGGATGTATGAAGAGTATCAGTCCCTGAAAGAATGTCCTGGAAGCAAATACTGTCAGCAGTCAATCCGTGAGTGGTAGTGGCTACTGCACATTTTGTAACACTCGCCTCTCCCCTCCTTGAGGGCGGGGACTGCATTTTCTCATCTTTGTATGGCTTGGGGGTGGCAGAGTGCCGGGCACATCGGGGGCACTCACCTTTTGTTCCGTCCGGCTCCTATAACAAAAATAGAGCCACTCTGCGGCCAGGTCGGCCAAAACTCTGGTGTCCCCATGAGATCCTACCTGCTCACACACATGTCACCGTCTGAGATCCCCAGAGGCGAGGCAGGATCGGGAAGGGACACTGCCCCTGGACTTGAGTGAGCCATCAGGTGCCTGCCAGGGTGGGCGGGAGGAAGCCGGGGCCCTCGGAGGGCATCTCTGAAGGATGGGGCCTCGCGTTTTAAGAGCTGCTTGTCTCATTGAAGTGTTCTCCTCTATGCTTTCTCTGAGACCTTTTTAGAAGTTCATGGCGAATCAAAAAATTCCAAGGCCTTGGAACCACAGGGCCTGGTCCCTGTGACCAAACCAAGACCAAGCCGTCACCTTCTGGCACTGGACACTGTTTCCTGCTGGCCAAAGACCACTTAGGGTTTCACAGTAAAAAGGGTTAGACAATTGTATGAAAGGGTTCCGAAGACTCACGAACATCAAATAGCTCTTACAAAACCAATGTTGTAATTAGTTAAGTATAAATGAATCAGAACCATATGGCTTAGAAGTTAAAGGAAAAAGGAGTTGGAGGGGAAAAAATGTCCTTTGGGATTCAATCAAACAAAAAAAAATGCTGGAAAGACTGTTGATGTTCCCCGAGCTCAGACCCTGACTGGGTCTCCCCCGTCTCCCTCTGCTTTCTTCCCACTTTCCCTGGTTCGCCCCCATGAGGCAGAAGCCAATTTGGGGCCCCTGTGCTCTCGATGCCGGGCGCCGTGGGGGTGAAGCGTGTGCGCGGTCACAGTGTGGGATTCCGCTGGGGACGGGCTCAGGGCATCCCGGGGGCACAGAGGAGGAGTGCCTGAGCCGGGCCTTGGCAGGCTGAGAGCTGTTTCCCTGTGGAGGGAACACTGAGCCCTCTTACAGGCGGAAGAGGGACTGGGGCTGGGCCCCCAGTGGGGACTTTAAGGAGGGAGTGCCGTGTGCACGTGAACTGAGGGGGGACCTCGGATTGTAGGTCACTTGGGAGGGCTGGCTGACGACCTGATCGAAAGGTGCCATCCCCAAGCCCCCTCGCTTTCTATCACATCACCCTCTTCACAGTCTGACCGCCTCCTATCTCTCCCTTCCGCGGTCCTTTACGTTGCTCCAGGATGCAAGCTTCTCATGAGCAGAGAGCTCGTTCGTCCGGTGCCCCTAGCAGCAGACAGAGTAGCGGATTTGAAGAGGCTGCCAAATTCACACTTGGGGAATGAATGAATGGAGAATGAATGAGTGCAGAGCTGGAAGTAGAAGGCCCATGGGACAGGGGAGGAAGACAGGCCAGAGAAGGGGAGCCAGGTCCTGACTCTATACATTGTGCTAAGAGGCTCCCGAAGGCGATGGAAAGTCGAGGTTTCAAGCAAGTCTGGGACGAAGTCCGCCCTTTGTTATATTGGACGCAAACGTGGAGGGAGGGAAACCTGGAGAAAATAAGAGGCAGAGAAACCCTTTTATTTGTTTCCCCTTCTTCTGTCATCCTTTAGGGCAAGCTCTAGAGGGTTCCATATGGAATAGGTGCTTAATAAATGCTGTGGCGTTCATGATAAATGCTTGGGCTCCACATTGCTACGGGCAAGCCATTATTTTCTCATTTAGAAAATGGATCTCGGGGCTAACTGCAGAAAGTCATCCTCCAGAACGCAGAAAAGGAGGGACGTGCATGTCTGCTCTGTCTCGAACGTTTTCACTGAACCGGATTCTCTTTCCGGAGGGGAACGGCCCTTGCCTTCTCTCGGGTTCCGTGAAGCTGGGCGGGAGCTTCTCCGACCTTTCAGCCCAGTCCTGAGTGGGTGGGATGGGAGGTTCTGGGCTGCGAACTAGGTAAGTTGCTCAGTGTCCCTGAAAAACCTCCAAGGACAGAACCGACTGTTATTTGGGGACTCTTTTAGGTGCAGGGGTATCTTGATATTAGGGGACAGATACACACCCCTGACCCTGAGTCATTCATGGCAGTGTTAGCGCTGGAAGCCCCAGGAGAGTCCGGGCTCAGGTCCTGTAGCAGGTGTCTGCATCCTCTCTGCAAAGCCATTTACGGTCTGGCCCACGTCCACACCTTCCCCTTACCACGTGGCTAGCATGCTCACCCCACCCCCTGCTTCTCAGCCTTGGGCCGCTGGTCTTCAGGAGAAGCCTGTTGTCCACTCCTCTGTGCCAAATGTGCGGCAGTCACCATAGCTCAGCCACACGCCTGCTCTCATCCTGGGGTCTTCTCCATCCATCATCTTGTCGGGCCCCAGGCACTCAGGCAGACCAGTGGGGGCTTGGGCATTGCTCCTCCCAGCTTCCTTCACCTCTGGGACAGAGTTTGCTGGAACCCAAGCTCACCCTTGCCCTCCATGCCACATGCCTGCCCCCGGTCTCATCGAGAAGCACCTGGCTCCTCTCTGGATTTAAATGGTAACATCTGTAGCGAGCATTGGTGGGCTGCGGGCCGCTCAGCAGCCGCCTGTCTTCCTACAGCACCTGAACTTCCCCCGGGTGACCCAACCTCTGCCCTGTGGGTCGTCCTAGGGATGCCCCGCCTCCTCCACAGAAGCTCTAAGGCCAGTTCTCTGTCTCTGTGCTCCAGATGCCAACTGGAGGTGGGCACGGAACCCAGGCGAAGGCCCCCAGAGGTTCCCTCCATGACCTGGAACCTTGAGGGGTGACTCAGGGCTGCTCTCCGGGCCAGTGGCCGCAGTGGCGTGCTGGCCGTCCGTTCCCTGTTGCTTAACCCTCCAGCATCTCTCGGTGTCTGGCCAGTTTCCAGACTCCATCACGACCTTCTGCCAAGTCTGTGAGCCCCTGACGGCCTTCCAATAAATTCCATTTGATTACCACACCGCCTGCAATCAAGAGCCCTTGACTAATACACAACTGTTTATTAAACGCTAAGTATGAGCCAGACACATTACATGTGACACCCTGTCAGACTCCCGAACGCCGCCCCCGTGAGGAACACGCGAGTACACCTGCTTTCCACGCGAGGACACGGCGCTCAGGGAGCCGTGACCAACCCAAAGCTGCACAGCTGCGGAGTGGCAGCCCTGGATTTGAACCTGGGTCTTTCTGATGCTGCATGCCATGCTTTCCTTCTTCTTTTCATCTGCGCGGGCTCTTCCCGCACCCCCGAGAGGCGGCGCTGGCTGGCCCCGGACTTCCAACACGCAACCTACCTGGCAGGCCTGAGGCTTGTGGCAAAACTATTTTCAACACCGAATGTGCTCGCAGCCATGAACACCTGCCAGGAAGGAATTTGAGGCGTTTCGTCTAAACATGGAAAAGCTGAGTTCACTTACCCCAGAGGGGGCACCTGCAAGGAAAAGAAAAAATGTTTTTAACCCTGTCGTTGCATCAGAAAAGGAGGTCCCCACGCCCTCCTTTCGTCCCTCAGCATCAGAAAGGTCAAAGGTGAGGACTGTGCAGGCGAGCTTCACTGGAGGACAGGACAGAGAAAGCCATCCATGGGGGCTCACATTTCACTGTATTCGGCCTTTCCTAATGTCAATTTGGGGGATCTCTGAAAGACATTTGAGCGGTATACGAAGAATGCATTTAACTACATGCACCTTCCTGGGGGAAATTTGGGAATTCCTCGGATCTGAGAATTTGGGGTTGTAAGTCCTGGGAGAGACCTGACCCTGGTGACTTCCTCCTCTTTCCACCCAGTGAGCCTCACTTTCTTCATGACGTGGAAAGACATCTGTGTAACTCCGTAGTTGAGACTGTAGGGAAACTAAACCTCATCCGTGAACTTCAGTCAAGGAAGTGCAGCGATCCAGACTCAGGCAGATGCACGCCGGCAGCAAGTGCAAGTGGGGGCCGTGCTTCGTGGCTGAACGGCCCTGGCCACCCGGCCATCACACATCTGGAGAGCACACCATTGTGGGGCCCTGGTCACACTTCAGGACAGGTCTCATGTTCTCAGGAGCCCTGGCTCGCAGTGAAGGTTTAAGCGGCTGCCTGGGCTATACCCACCTGGGGATGGGTCTGGGGGAACAGATGCCCCAACTCTCCGTGTGGCTCAGGATACAAGAGCAGAATGAAGAGGACGCCCTTCCTGCAGCCCTGTGACTTTGATTCACGGAGGTGGGTATGAATCCTAGAACTATATCCTGATGTTCCCAGCCATGTGGCCAAGCTCTGTGCGATGTTTGGGCCCGCCCACGTCTATATGGGAAATGACAGTATTTTTCAGTGGAACTGTGAACATGAGAGCTCTCTGTTCCACAGTAGTAAACAGTGGTTGTGAAGAAACAGAAGCTGTTTAACATAGCTCAGATGAAAAGGTGATTAATTGGGGAATAATATTCAATAAAAGGGATTGGCGTGAGAAGAAAGTACAGAGTAAAATCTGGCCTTTGGGAATGAGAATGTGGTCTGACAATCGTCTTCCCACTTCTGTCCTAACCAGGACAGCAGAGAAGGTGACCGACACATCGACTGCACGAGTGTACACTGGTTGACATTCTGGGGCCTGAGCCATCACTCGTTCTAGGACTGTGACTCTGTGTCATTCAGGAATGAGATGATGCATTTGGATTTTTGGATGGCACTATATAACTGCTAAGGCCTGTTTAAAAAATATCTCCCCGGTATTATCTATGCAAATATCACTCAGCCCACATTTCCTGGGACACTGTGGATAATATCCCTGATATAGGGCGTAAAATCAAGACACAAAAACAACTGAACGCTGCACTTCTAAGGAGTTCCCCATCTTTGGGCATCCCCCACCTCTTTTGTGAGGAATATGTAGATAATAGATAGATAGATAGATAGATAGATAGATAGATAGATAACACCAATGATAAAGCAACTGGAAGTGAATACGGGTAAAAGGTACATTAGTATTGTACATATTGTTTTAAGTTTTGCAACTTTTCTCTAAGTTTGAAAAATATTACTGTGAAGTTTTTATGCTTTGTTATGTATGTAGGCAATTTCTTGGCAATAGGTCAATTAATGCAGCTTGAAAAATTCTGATGAGGTTCTGACTGGGTATTCCATTGAATCTATAGATCCATTCGGGAAGGACTGACATCTTAATAATACCAAGTCTTCCATTCCATGGTCATGGTATATCTCTTCATTATTAAGAAATATTTCTCTCAGTAATGTTTTATAGCTTTCAGTGTGAACATCTTATGTACACTTTGTTAAATTTATTCCCAAGTACTTATTTAATTTTTTGACACTGTTGTGAATGAGGTTTCTCTACACTTTGTTTTCCAATGTTTGCTTCCAACATATGGAAACAACTGATTTCTGAATAGTCACCTTGTATTCTATGACCTTGGTAAATTCACTCAAAATTCTCATAGTGGTTTTACGTATTTCTTAGGATTCTACATAAATAATTGTCATCGCTCGATAGAGATTATTTTACTTGTTTCCTTTCCATCTTTATGTATTTTTTTTCCTTGCCTATTTCCCTAATGAAAAGACTTCCAGTAATTTTTGTCAGATTTTGGTATCAGACTTATGTTGACCTTATAAAACAAAAATTTTGTATAAAATCAATATTACCTTTTCTTAAATAATTGTTAACATTTACTGGCAAAAATATCTGTGCTTCAAGTCTTTCTTTTGGGAGAGGTTTTGATAAGGTTTTAGTCTAACATTTAATGTAATTATGGATATGATTAGATTTTAGTTTACTAATTTATTTTTTACTGTTCTTTATTCTTTGCATCTGTTTTGGTTTCTCTATTTTCCTCTCCTACATTAGTTGGTTTAGTCAAATACTTTTTAGTATTTTGTTTTAATTTATCTCTTAGATTTTTAGGTATATCTCTTTGTATTTTGTAGAGATTGCTAAAGAGATTATTATATGCATCCTTAACTTATCAGAAACTGCTTAGAGTTAACATTGTACAACTTCACATAAAATATATTATTGCAAGGTTATAGTTCAATGTTACTTCACTTCTCTGAGCCCAACTTCATCAACAACAATCTTTCCTGGGGTTGTAGAAGGACTAAATGCTCCACTCTATATAATACTTGGCACACAGTAGGCTCTTAAATGGTTCCTTCTCTACTTAATAAGGAGGGGACATGTATGTCTGCAGTTAGCAACAAGACAGGATGATTCCTCATGTTTGTTTTGGAAAACAAGTCTTAAACTCACAGCTGTGACAGGGTCTGACATCATCATACATCAGGCGCTTTAAGAATCACACTCTTAATTAAACATGTTCAGAGTTTGTGATGAATTGCAGTCCTTTTCAGAGCCTTTCCCTGGGATTTCCATTTCTCTCCCCACCCACCCAGGGGTCAGGTGCACAATGTAACAAGTACAATAAATCTCTGGCTGAAGATGGCATCTCTCTCATGCAAGCTGGAGCAGGGCTCATCTGGATTACAAAGCCAGGCAGCTTGGAGTCACCTGGCGAGGTTTATGTGCAGCAGCTGGGGCCCAGCCTACCTAATTAGGACCAGAGAGTGGTCGTGAAGGGACGGGCGCGTGCATGCTAGGTGCCCTCCTCCAGTATCTGTTTCTAATAACAGCAGCAAGTAGCAGAGGCGGCAGGCTGCGAGTAGTGACATCATCCCCCCAGCTGGGTTACACATCTGTAACCATGGCTCATTAGGACTCTCTTAACACCTCATCCTTCCCTGCACCACACGGCTCCAGTTGTGGGAGAAAGGGCGCTCTTGTTTGCGAGGGACCCCAGAGATCAGCGGCTGCGGGGTCAAAGGTTAGCGTGGGCATTCTCCCAGTCATCAGAGTTTTCACAAGGACATCCCCGTTCATTAGCCTGTGCTCTTTTCAAGTGCTAATGGCTTCAACATGAGGCTGGCACTTCTGCATCTCCGCGTTCACGGGCCAGCTTTGTATTGGGGAGAAGAACATCTGTAGCAGCTGCAGAAATGTTTTTGCTTATTTTGAGCATTCTAAGTTTTTCCTAGCCATGAATAACAACAATCGAATAAATCATCCCACAGTTTGCGGAGGATGGTTGTTTTTCCAACCAGAACAAAAAAATGGCATGTCGTGCACTGTGCATATTATGCATCACAAATTTCACCATATTTAGATGCAGGAGTTAACTATATATTTAGGCATTTGAAGTTGTATTAAGTCAGAGGGATAAGACAAGCTTCCTAGATTCCACTGGAAAGCTTAAATTACTAAACTAGAAAATATGTTTTATTATTATTAAGTATAGTGCATATACTAAAATAAAAGGCACATGGGGAAGCTGGGATGGCTCAGTGGGTTAAGCACTCACTTTGCAGACCCGGGGACCAAGGATGAAATCCTGGCCCCGGCCCATGCAGACCCATATGTTGGACTGGGGAATGCCCCCAGTTCAGTTCTCACCGGGGTGAGACCCCGGCCCAGTTCCTGTCCTGTGCAGCCCCGCGCCCACCTGTGGAATGAAACTATGTGGAAAACCAATGATGTGCAACTATGGAGACTGTTCTGGGCCCTCCCCTTTCTCTCTGTCTCTGTCTCTGTCTCTCTCTCTCTGTCAAAAACAATAAAAATAAATCTTTAAAATAAAAGGCACCTGATGATTACAAAATAAAAAGGCTGTATCGGTAGCTTCATGGACAGCAGGAGAGTCCCTGGGTTTAGAGACCTTGGATTGAGTTCTGCAGTTTACTGAGGGAGGGGTGAAAAGTGTCCTTTTACCTCTTTAAATTTCCTTATTTAAAATGAAGATAAAATACCTCATAGGGTTTTTAAAAAGGATTAAAACTATAAAGTATGGAAAATGCTTAGCATTGTAGCTATCATAAAGTAAGTGCTTGAATATGTTAGCGATCTTTGTTGTTACTATTATATGTCTTCTGCAACTGTGATTATAGAAATGCAAAGCAGTAATGGATATATATGTATTGTATCCATGATTAAGTGCTGCGTGTATCATGTTTCAACTGATCCATATTGATTGCAAGATGGTTATTGTAGTGACTCTAAGAAAGACGAAAGGTTTCCCATTCAATTGTGGCATATTGCTTTCTTATTATATCATCTGTGAGATGTATCCTTTTAGTTAGGATGGAGTAGGTTGTGCTGCAGTAACAAGCAGCTACGAAGCTCCAGTATCTACACAACAAAGTTTATTTCTAGCTAGTTACCTGTCGAATGCAGGGAAGGGGAGGGAGGGCTCTGCTCACTGTGATCACTTAGGGACTGTATTAATTTGCTCTGGTTGTCACAAGAAAGTACCACAGACCACTGCTGTTTTCTTCTTATCTTCCATTTCCTTTTCTTCTGCAGTGTAAACAACAGCAATGTATCATCTCACAATTCTGGAGCTTAGAATTCCAAGGTCAAGGTGTTAGCAGGGTGGGTTTCGTCTCAGGCTTCTCGTCTTGGGCATCTTCTCCCTGTGTCTTCACACGGTCTTCTCTCTGTGCATGTCTGTGTCCTAATCTCCTCTTCTCATAAGGACATTGGTCTTGTTGGATTAGGCTCCACCTTAATAGCTTTATTTTAACTTAATTTCCTCTTTAAAGACCCCCATTTCCAAGTGCAGCCCCATTCTGAAATAGAGGGACTTAGGAATTCTACATGGGAATTTGGCGGGGGACACAATTCCGCCCATAGTAGGATCTCAGACCAGTGGAGGATCCATTTTGTCATGTGCTCCTATGATTATTTGGCAGGAACAGAGCAGCCTGGCCAACTGTGCTGTCGATTCAAGGATTCCACTCAGAAACCGCACTGTTGGCCAAAGCAAGTTGCACAGACACCTGTAACTTCAAAGGGCTATGCTACTGGAGACGTGCAATGCTACCTTTTTCCTAGAATAAAGAGAACCAGCATATTTTTTGGCAAGATTAATAACTACAACACAGCCCCTTTGCAGAGATGCTAACATGTAAGAAAAATGTGTATCTTAGAACAAGTAAAATAAAAGATACAAAAGAGATTGTAATTACTGAATGGCAAGGGTGATCATCAAACCACCCTCTCTAGGCCTCAATTTTCCCATCTAAAAAATGGATCAGATAGTTCTCTAATCATCAAAAATGTAGTGATCATAAATTTGAATGGTCATGAAAAGTATATGAAATTCTGGAAGGAATCAGTAATCTCTCAGGCCTTTGAAAATAATCTGATTTTTGTAGATTGAGCTCTCTCTTTCGTTTTTTAAACTTTCCAAGATTGGCTATTTTTCTTTCTTTCTTATTTTTCGATTACAGTTGACATTCTGTATTGTTTTGTGTTAGTTTCAGGTGTACAGCATAGTGGTTAGACATGTATGAATTTATGAAGCGATCCCCTGATACGTCAAGTGTCCTTCTGGAACGGCCTTTTGGCTAAGGTCCAAGGGAGTCCCCTTGTGTGGCAATCATCGCTGTTTCCTCCTTGTTGTCCGTTTTTTCTTCTTCTGCAGCTCTCAAGGTGTGTGGTCAGGGGATTGAGACTTAAGCCAGGGAGGCGTCCAGTATCTCTTGCCACCACAATTGGCTCAGGGATGTTCTCCTGACAAAACCTGAGACGAAATGAAAATAGATTCTTTTTTTTTTCCTGAGGATGCTGGCACAGTTGTCCACTGGGGGAGCTCTCTCTCCCTCTGGGCATGAAGCAGGGCAGAGATAAGGTTCAAAGCTACAGGAACCATTTTGCCACCACAAGAATCCTAAGCATGATGCTGAGAATTGTGGAGAAGCCAATTGTCCTTGAACTTGCATGAGCCCTTGGATCTAGCTGAGCCTAGAGCTAGAACTTTTCAATAACATGAATCAAAAATTCTCTCTTTTGTTTAAAATGCTTTGGAGAGGAGGCCGGGATAGCTTAGCAGGTTGAGCACTGAATCCCAGCCCCTGCCCTTAGGTGCAACTGGTAACCTCCTGGATGTCGGTGAAGGTTCCCGCCTCCCATGCGGTAGGCCCCCAGTTCTGTTCCAGCCCCGTGTGGCCCCACATGCACCTGTGTGGAGTGAAGCCATGTCACAACTAATGACATACAACTACGGAGACTGCTCTGGGCAGCCCCCCCCCCCCCACACACTTCTCTCTGTTTCTCTGTTTCTCACCTTCTCTCCAACCACAAAATAAATCTTTAAGACACATTGGAGTTAGGTTTTCTATCACTTACACCTGAAAATATCTTATCTGATACAGAGTAAAATAATGATTGTGAACATTTAACTTAATGAGAACCATAGCACCGTACCTGAACACCAAAAGATGATTTAGTGTGACCTCCTCGCAGTATATAAAGAGGCCATTTCTACCACTTTTTTGCAATACTCATCAGAATTCCTGTCTCGGAATTTTGTTTTCTGAGTTAAGCTTTGATGTCATTCATAGATATTCATGTGAAATTCACTAACATATATATTACAAAAAAATATCACCGAAGACATTGTCTTAGATATTTTGTTGAGTTGCCTTTGTAACTTAAGTTTCTTTTAGAATTCAGAGTTAGGAGAAACCTGAGGAAGAGGTATGTAGGCCCTCCTCCCCTTCTGAAAAAATGTGCATGACTAACCTGAATTCCTTTTTGCTTTCGCTGCCAGGAAGCTCAGAACCAGATTAAAGCTCCATCTCAAATTATTGCACGCTACCTTCTGATCAGCACTTTTTCCTTTTTCTTGGTTCTTAGGTTCTGCGTATCATACACTGTATATGTTTTTGTTTTGCAGCAACCCAAATTCCTTAATGGAAGAAGCATGTTATAAACAAGTTTGTAACTACACTAAATATTTCCTCAGAGTTGAAGCCCGAAAAGCTAGGCAGAAACGCCCCAATGCAGGTATCAGCATGAATGAGCGGAGCCGTGCATTTGCATTCTCCTGGTCCGCACAGCTTTCTGTTTTGAACATGAGAGCTGAGGCCCCTGAGGAAGTGGATTGTTTCTCCATATGGCCTAGGAGGGGAAGGAGACCTGATCTGAATCAGGCAGGCTCTGGTGGCTAACCAGCCATGGGACCTTGGGCAAGTCATGTGATTTCTTCGAGATGCACTTTTCTTTCAGGTAAAGGAGAGATGCCCATTACGAGGAATTGACACGAAGCGTGAAGGAGATTTGGGATGTGCGGTCCCCAGCACAGTGCCTGGCAGACTGAGGATTCCCCAAGGTGGCCATGTCTCCCTCTAGCAGGGCACGGCTCCTGGCTCCGCATAGCAGAGAACTCTGTCCACATTGTATAGTTTCCCTTTCGCCTCGTGTCTGTCAATCTGTGCCCCTGACCCTTCGCCCAGAGGCAGCCCTGGCACCAGCTCCACGCATCTAGGCATGCGGTTCCTATAGGAATGTTACGAAGACTGGCCTTCCCTGGGACGAAACCATACATGAGAATTACTTTTTATTTTCTCCCCAGAAGTAGGTGTTAAGGAGAAGCTTTGCTGGGAGTTGTTTCTCTCTCACAATAAATGGTAGGCCCTGGATACCCACTTCCTGCTGGAAAACTCAGCAGAATAAATCATGAGCTGATTGATGACTTCAACTGAACTTTCAAGGGACAATGAGCTACACCCCTGACTGGACGAAGTGCGTGCTGCAATAGCACCCAGAAGTCCTTGGAGTCCTTTATTGTCCCAGAGTTGCGACCCCCCCTTAGGACTTAGGACTTTCATTTCCTTCCTTATATTATCAAGTGTTTTTTGTTTGTTTTACAAGCTGCCTTACACCCTCTGAACAATCTACAGCACATGAATAAAGTAACTTCTGTCTCTTGTGTCACCCTGTGGGAGCTGGCCCTTCACAACTTTGCAAGCTCCTCCCACAAGAGGCGGAGTCTAACCCTCTGGCCTTGACGCTGGGCTGCCATGTGACTGGCTTTGGCCAATAGGAGGCAGTGGAAGCGTGGGAACCGCCCATCCGAGCCTGGGCCTCCATTGGTCGCTTGACCCTCAGGTCACCGTGGGAACAGACCTAGGCCAGCTTTGCCTGAGGATGAAGTCCACGTGGAGGACAGCCCGGCCGAGGCCGTTGCAGACCATCATGTAGCCAACTCACCACGCGTGGGCGAGATCCCAGCCAAGAGGAGCGGAGCTGCCGGATGGCACACGGCTGACTGCAGACCCAGAAACAAGCCAAGGAGAGGGGAAGCCGGGATGGCTCAGTGGGTTAAGCGCTCACTTTGCAGCCCCGGGGACCGAGGATCGAATTCTGGTCCTGGCCCATGCAGCCCTATATGCTGTACTGGGGAGTGCCCCCAGTTCAGTTCTTGCCAGGGTGAGACCCCAGCCCAGTTCCTGCCCTGTGCAGCCCCGCGCCCATCTGTGGAATGAAACTACATAGAACAACCAATGATGTGCAACTATGGAGACTGTTCTGGGCCCTCCCCCTTCTCTCTGTCTCTGTCTCTGTCTCTCTCTCTCTCTCTGTCAAAACAATAAAAATAAATCTTAAAAACAAAATGAAACAAGCCAAGGCCAGGAGAACCACTCCGCTGACCCAGAGACTCAAACGCAGCCATACATGCTTCTTGTGTTAAGCCACTCAGTGTAAGGACGGTTTGTCACGAGACAATAGCGAATGCATTCTCCCAGCACTTGCACAGTTGTATACAGGACCTGCTCTATACGCGTCTGTTTTATGGGGAATGAGACAGTCTGAATGCATGAAGTTAAGAACCTACACTTTTATGCAGCTTTAGTATTATTTCCTGGCTCACTTCAAAGTTTAAAGAGGGGATAGATGCAGCGACTGCAGCTTGGGAGACCTGGACATTGGTCTCATACTCCTGGCTGGCTGTGCTCCACGGTTTACTTTCTGCTAAGTGCCTCAGTTTTCCCATCTACAAAAGGAAGGGGGAACTAGGAAGAAAGGGCAGCCAGAACCTGTCCTGCAAGGACACTGCTACTGTGCTAGCCACTGAGGTCCAGATGTCACAAGTCACCTTGCTACCATCCCCCATTTGCCATCAAGGGCTGGTGCCGGAAGTGAGGTGTTTCTGTTACTTGAGCTATTCCGACTGGAGTGGTTTCTCCATTGTCCCTCTTCTTGGTGTCACCAGGTCCCATCTGACAATATGCAGGGATGGCTGGCAGTGCCTTAGTTTTGTGCCCTGCAGGGGTGGCTGGGAAAACGAGGGAGGCAGCCACTGCCTGTCATCAAGATTCATGTGGTAGGGAGTTCCCCAAACACAGGAAAGGGGTTCAGATACTGGGCAGCTAAACATAGGAAGAAAAGTGTCCACGACACAGTTTCCTTCAACGGGTTGTCCCATGAGTCTGAGAAGATGCTTTCAAAGGGGTTCAGTGAGGCTTGATGGGGATCTGAACACGCCAGGTGCTCAGCAAGCCCTGTGACTTTCCAGAGGCTGCAGAACTGAGCAAAGACAGGGGTTATGAATCAGCTGGGCCAGTTAAGCTTCGCGGCAGCCACTGAACCCCTGCTGTAACGCAGCTTGCAGATACGGGGGCTGCGCACCTCTCAGGGGTAACCCAGAAACTGAACAGAGCAACAAGCCAGGTTGACGAGATGACTTCAAAAGCTGTAGCCTCTCAGTTACTGAGGAATCAGCTGGAGAACATTACAGTCAAGCAGAACTGAAGGCAGACAACTCATTAAAGGGATTGCCCTTGGTAATGAGAGCCACGCTGGTGGACAGACCCAGCAGGCCTTGGGAAAGTCCCGGTGCACCCCGGCCCAGAGTGCAAATGCAGACACTCCGCGCTGGCTACCAATTACGAGAAACACTCGGCTTCTTTTCTGGCATCTTTTTCTCTAAACGCGTCCATTATTGCTTCTCCCTTCACTTGCCCAGAGTACAGCACTTCACAAGTCGCTTGAACGTTCAGAATCTGTTTCCTCATGTGGAAAAGGGGATAATTATGCATGCTAAGTGGGTTTGTTATACAAGGCTGAAAACATTTTGGGAGGCCAGTTGTCACGGGTCCCTTTGAGCATCTGATGAAAACTGTTGATTCCCTTTCTAGGGAAAAGTGCATATGCACGTGCATGCACACACAGAGACACACACACACCACAATTTGCATGTAATTTAATGAACACACTGAAGTTCATTCATAGAGAGCTAGAGGGCTAGCCTTGGCAAGCATGAATAGCCTTGTAAACCATGTTGGGGAAGTTAGTACCTTATCAGAAGGCAATGAGGATATTATAACAGGTAGGAATTGCTTTCAGGTAAGAGAGACACAGAATAACCATGGCTCAGCCAAGGTAGATATTTTTCTCTTTTGTGAAGGAATCCAGAGGTAGGCAGTTCAGTGAACTGATGTCCACAATGTTGTCGACATCCCAGATTCTTATCTCTCAGGTCCACCATCCTTAGTACATATTTCCAGCCTCAGCATCTCTTTGTAGTCACTAGATGGCCACTGATGCTCCAGCCATCACATTAGCATTCCAGTCAGGAAAAAAGAAGAACAGGAAGGAGAAAAGGCCCTCCCAGCTGAGTCAACCTTTTACTAAACATGCTTTTCTGGAAGCTCCACCCAGTGATTCCCACCGCCCTGCTGTTGGACAAAATTTGGACATGTGTTTGGAAGGGCCGGGAAATGTAGTCCCGAGGTCAGGGCTGCATTCTTTCCTAAGGGAGCAGAGGAGCATGGATACTGGGTAGGAAGGGAGAGGTCTCCATCAGGAGTGGTGGGAGAATTAGGAGCAGGGAAGTAGCAGGGTCATGTGGAGCAAGAGAAACAAGAGGTGGAGAGGGCGTAGAGTTCAGGGGTGTGAAGGACTCTGAATTCATTTGGGGGCTGCAGTTGGGGATGGAGAGAAGTAGATGTGGAGGAAGCAGAAGCAGCAGGACTTGGTGAGGGCAGGGATGGGAGGATGGAAGAGAGGGAGCCATCATTGGGAACCCATCCACGGAGTGGGAAGAGGGCCGGATTGAGACTGAGGGACCCTGGACATTGAAAGGTGACAGTGCCCACTCAAAAGTCTCCCCTCCGAGGGAGGCCAACCGCATTCTGACTTTTCCCGCAACGAGGAGTGCTGGTTATTGCGCTGTAACGCATGTACAACGAATGCACGCTTTTCCAGTGCAGAGTTCAATGAATTTTGTCAGTGAGTCCACCTTCTGTATAACAACACCCCAGTCAAGAGAGAGAATATTTCCATCAACACAGAAAATTCTCTCGGGTCCCTTCTCACTAACCGCTGCCCTTCCCCCCCTCTCTCGCCCAGCCTGGGCCAAGAGACCACTGATCTGATTTCTATCACTATAGTTTGCCTGTTCTAGAACATCACATAAATGAACTCGCTCAGAAAAGACTCTTTTGGTGTCTGGCTTCTTTTACTCAGCTGCTGAATGTAGGAATTTCCATGGGCAGTGGGCCGGTAGCTCCTCCAGGGCACGGGTTAGTTCTGTGTTTGCTCACCTCTGGCCCTGCAGCACCCAGGGGAGCAGCTGAATTGTGGCAAACCCTGACACACGGGAACCCCAGGGCATCAAACACTGCCAGCACCCCGCCAGCGCCCTCAGGGGCTAAGGTCGCACCTCCAGCAATTTATGGGTGAAATACCCACGTTCCATCTCGTGAGGGCCTTCAGCCGTTCCAAGTGGCATCAGAGACACTCTGTCTTTTTGAAGATATTTGCTTATTTTTCGCTTACAGTTGACATTCAGTATTATATTTGTTTCAGGTGTACAACAGAGTGGCTACAGGTCCTGTGTCTTTTTGCTTTGCCTTTGCCCACCCAGAGCACTCACCTGCTTGCTCAAGGCCATGTCGGTCCTACATGAATTAGCCTCGGGAATCTCAGGGGAGGTTGAGGAAGGTCAAAGTGCAGAACCCAGCAGTGTGGCCACATACACACAGGAAAGCCGAGAGCCCTCCGAGAGCAGAGGGGAACGGACGCTGGAGAGGCAAATGGCAGAAGCCTCCCAGAGGTTGCTGCACGCCGTCCACCAGGGATGTCTCAGAGAACGCGCACGAGTGGTAAGAAAGCTCTGGGTGCGAATCCTGCCTCAGCCACTTACTTGCTGTGTGCGCTTAAGCACGCCTGCGTAGTTGAGCCTCACGTATCTCATTTATACCATGGAGAACGCACCTTCCCCCTCACGGTCTGTGTGTGCAAATGAGCAGCCATGTAAAGGCCCCATTTGGCACCCAGTCCACGGGCAAGCGCTAAATGGTAGCAATTATTATTGTAATTATTATCATTCCCTGGCACGGGCCTCGGGGAGTCCAAAGATGCCCGAGGACCAGCTGCAGATCATTAGGCTCCATGTGGCTGACATCTGTGTTTAGAGAAGCAAGTGTCAAGGATGTGTCGCTGTCACCCAGACCACAAGGACACAGCGTGATGGGGGCTCCGGCCACAGGCCAGTTCTGTCAGGCACCTGCCCGGGGCAGGTGGGGCAGGTCTCTGTCCAGCCTGGTGTCTCCTGACTTGTTGAAGGAAAGCCGGAGAGCACTGCTCACAGTCTTATCTCTGCGCACGTTGAAGAGGGTACAGAGTCTGCCTGATTAGGGGTGAGGACATGTGAGGAAGCCTAGAAAACCGAGGCAGCAGGGTAGTGGCTAGTAGAATGATGACCGCTGCCATCTATGGAGCCCGTTCGACTGGTCAGGCTTCATGCTAAATGCTTCACATCCAGGCAGAGACTGTGAGATGTCTCCTGGTATCCGTTCTCCCTTCTCTCTCCTGGGATTAGACCCCTAATTTTAAGCTGACCATACCCTTGTCCAGAATAAAGGCAGCATGTCTCACCACCTTCCTTTTCTCTACGTAGGACCATATTCTGGTCAATGGGATGTGAACAGGAGAAATGGGTGCAAATTTCAAGTCCTGCCTCTGCAAGGAAGGGCCGTGTCCTTTTCCTGGTCTGTGTTGGTGGCTACACGTGTCATGGCGAGCCATTTGCGACCACGTGGCCGGAGCAATACCTGGATGACAGCAGAACAACTTTGGTTCCTGGAACCACAAAGCCCCTGTATCAGCCCTGAATTGCTAGGCCTGGATTCTCAAGCGAGAGACACGTGGATCTCGGTATTGTTTAATAGGAGTTCCGTTGTAAAAGACACACTTACGGTACGTGAGCATCTTATGGGAGACCATGCTCCCATCCTTCATGGGGATGAGAAAAACAAGGTTCAGAAAGGTTTAATAACTTGCCCAAAGTGTATTAGTGTCACACTAGTTGCTATTAACAAATAGGCCCAGTACCAAACATGCATAGTCTTAAACGCTATGAGGATTATTTCTTACTGATTCAACAGTCGTGGGTGGGTGAAAAAAAATGTCAGTGGAGGAGCCTTTTCTCTTCAGTCACCAGAAACCCAGGGTAATGGAGGTGCTTCAACACGTCAAATCCAGAGTTGTCCCAGGGGTCACCTTCATTCCAGCCAGTCAGAAGGGGGCAGGCCAGGCAGGAGCTTCCAGGCCAATTTTGAGGATTCTGACCTTTATCTGAATTCTGGGAAGCCACTGCAGGCTTCTTAGCAGGTTTTCCATTGAAAGATGCCTTTGGCTGCTGAGGCAGGAAGGGTAGGAGGTCCCCTCAGTGGATGCAGGGGGAGCAGTTCAGATCTCGCCGTGTTCCTGGGTCTTTCTTCTTATCAAAGCAGGCAGCAGCCATGCCAAGCTGAAGTCATCCGCTCAAGATTCAAAACCACAGATGGAAGCACCCTGCTGGCCCGGCCTTCGTCATGGGTGTGCACCCCCCAGCCAAAGTGGGGGAGACTCCGGCCTCTTGGGAAAGGGAGTTAACCCACACCTGCCATCCAGGAAACACCCAAGAGGGAGCAGCGAGCACACAGCGAACAGCGATTGACTGTTGAAAAGCAAAACGAGGGACAAGTGTGCATCTTAAGTGGGGGTGGGGGCCAGGAGATGGGGCGCAGCTGCCCATCTCTGGGCAGGATTTCTCAGAAGAACCCTCAGGGCTGGTATCCCTTTCTGTGAAGAAAGGGAAACGGAGGCTCCAGTGGGTGACGTCACTCACCCACGTTGGTGGGTGGGCAGAGCTGGCATTCCAGACCCAGATCTGCAGGTTCCCCAAACCCTGGCTCTTTCTTTTTCTCCTCCCTGAGGGTGGTGGGGTCCACCTGGACCTTGTGAGGTCCGGGCTGGGCTCTGATCACCACACTGAAGTAATGAAACCCTCAGATGCCCCAGGAACCGTTTCTGCCTCATGGGAACTGTCTCCCAACTTTCTTCCTTTTATTCCTTCCTTCCTCCTCCTCTCCCTCTCCCTCTCCCTCTCCCTCCCTCCCTCCCTCCCTCCCTCCCTCCCTCCTTTCTTTCTTTCTTTCTTTCTTTCTTTCTCTCTTTCAGATTTATTTTATTGTTTGGGAGAAGGTGAAAGAGAGAGAGAGAGAAGGGGGAGGGCCCAGAGCAGTCTCCACAGTGGTATGCCATCAGTTTTCGACATGGTTTCATTCCACACAGCTGGATGTGGGGCTGCGCAGAGTGGGCACTGAACTGGGGACCTCCCACATGGGAGTCGAGAACCTTCACCGCCATCCCAGTGGTTACCAGTTGCACTGCAGTTCAGCACATGGGTTTGCACGGACCAGGACTGGGACTCGATGCCCGGACCTCATGCTTGCAAGGCAAGTGCTCAACCTGTTGCACTGTCCCAGCATCCCCACCAACGTCCTTTCTTGACTGCTCTCCATTCCCAGCACCGTCCCTGCAGCGATCCTGGGAAAGGGCGGGCAGATCACATCTCCACCCCTCTCCCCAGCCATGGGGTTTGGCTGAGTGCTTTGTTACATGTTATTTTGATGTCCCATAGAGGCAGTAACCATGCCAAGGCCCGTGGAGTCCACTCTGGGAGCCGGGTCTGCATCCCAGGGGTGTGGGCAGGCCCTTTAATGACCCAGGCGCCAGGGCCAAGGCCCCTTACACAAGACCCCTTCCCATTCCACACCCAGAGGCAGGGTCTCGGGCTGTCTTGCGGCCGACAGGGACAGACACGTTCTGATGGGCCCGAACCACTTCCTGCTCACTGTCCGCATCCCGGAGGGGATGACCCCTCGTTTTGTGTACTCACCACGAAGGGAAAACTTCCTGTTTGTGAAGAAGACAAGTCCTCCAAACAGCTCAACAGCCCCTGGACATCAAAGTGTTCTTACAAAACAGCGTCCTAATGGCTTAAGTATCAATGAATCAGGGACATATGGATCTCATTTGCCATAAAGTGCACACGGGTTTAAAAATCCTGAGGAAAAATGCCAGGCAAAATATGTTTCAGGTTTTATTGAACCAAAAAACTCTAAGAAGATAGATTTTCGACGGTCACCCAACCCCGAAGACAGGTCTGGCTAACTGTAGAGAAAGCAAGATTCCTGAAGCCCCAGGACCTTACACTGTGGTCCTTGATGGTGGCAACCAGTTCAGTTAGATTTTGAAGTCATTGCGATATTAAGGGCTTTTAGAGGATCTTCCCCTTCTGAGTGTGTCTGAGAAGAGCCCCGTTGATTTTCTAGGAAAACCGTAGGTTTGAAATTTAGATGTGAGCAGGGGGGATCCGTGTTGTCTGGAAGTCCTGATTCTCTGTGGGAACACTCAAGAGACGAGACTGAGGAAGCTCCCAGAAAGTCTTCCTTTGCCCACCTTGAAAACATACCCAATGAGAGAGCAAACGGAAGGAGAGAGAAAAGAAGGAGAGACAAGAGGAAAGGAAGGGAAAGAATGACCAGAATGGCAGAGGGAGGGCAGAGAAAAGAATGTTTTTCACGTTTTCCTAGAACCAAAGTTTCCACATCAGGAAAAACGGTGTCACACGAACATGTATTAGCCACTGAGCTGTTTTACGTTCTGCGTTCAGTTTTTCTTGTCCTGTATTTCTCCCTGGTTGGCAACCTGGCTTTGTGAAAAGTGTCAGAAAGAAATGCTTTACCGTGAACGCACTCTGACTGGATCGTATTTCGGGCTGTTCCTCTCCAAGACATTATCCCAACGAGAATCCGTGTACTGTGGAGTGATCTGTCGGAGCCGCTTAGAGGGACAGATGAGAGGATTGGAACGGGGCCCGGGGTTCGTAATGAAACCTTAGCCCAGACAAGGGCTGAAGAGGAGGCTGTGGTTTTGGGGGGTCGTGAGGAATTCACGTGGCTTTATGCTGGGCGAGTCGGCCACAACTCCGCGCTGATAGATGAACATTCCTGCCTTTTTGGCTTCTTTACCCTCCTTCACCCTTGGTAGGTGAACTGGCCCTGGCCACTGATGCTTCAGGCATGAGAACACACCAGATTTCCATTTGGCTGTATTTTTAGGTTTCTGAGTGTGTGTGTGTGTGTGTGTGTTCTTGTCACTTTCAAGTGGAATATGGTATGTTATAAATAAAGCCCTACTTTCTCCCATCCTGATCACACACCATATGAGCGTGTGTGGGGGGTAGAGGTGGGGGGAACTGGGGAGGGGGTGGTTGCGCAGGGAGCCCTGGTCCATATGCATCTGAGACTTCCCTTTGAAAATCCCAAGGCCTGGCCCACACTGACATGAAATTATTATGTACTTTTGTTGTACAACAAATTATCATCCTATACTGTTGCAACAGGCATTTCTACAGAGAGTGCAGGTTGTAGTAATTTTGTCATATGGAGTAATATGTCACATAGACCATTCTGGATTTAGACCAATATATACAGTTTCTGGCCTAAGCAGTAACATATGTTTGGAGGAGAGACCGTTTCATTTTACTGGAATGGACAGTAAGTAGAAACACATTCCAGATTTCTTTTTTCTTTTTTTTCTCTTTTCCCCCTGCCCTGAAATTTGGCAGCCGGACTCTGTCCTCCTTGCACTTGATCTCAGGTTTTCAGCTGCTGACGGACCTCGGTGCACAGAGCCCTGTGATGCCCATGTGCCCGGTGCCCGGTGCCCGCTGGAACCCCAGCCAGTGCCCAGTGCGGCTCCCAGGGCGCCTCCCGGAGCTGTTTGAAACGAATGCAGATGGTACTCAAAAGGTGCCCAATAACCTGCCAGCTGAAGTTCAGGACTTTTCTGAAGCTAATTTTACGCTTTTGAAGTCTGGCCTTCTGAAAACGTTTTTTAAAAAATGTTTGTTGTTGTTTGGATGCCGTGTGCGTGGAATAAAGAATGGGCAACCTGGGAAGGTGGGAAGTTTACCTTAGACCCTGGAAGTGCCAACTCAGAGATACTCTGGTATCTGATGTCCTGTCCCCAAGGGGACACGGCGTTACCTGCCACCCTGTTCGGATAAGGGTGAGGAGGTGGGCAGTGAAGTTGCAGAGTGGAGGGGGTTGTCTGTGGCTGACCTCAGGGTCTGGAAAAGTGGGGACAGAGTTGGAAAAAAGGAGGGGATTCGTGTCAACTGGCACCCAATTTGCACCTACACTGTGCTTTGTATTTCACTCTAAAGCTCACACTCAACATTTACTGATGAGGAAACTGGTGTTCAAGCCCCAAGAAAGCCCTTGGGATGACCAGCCAGTGTGACCCACTTTGCCCGGGGTTAGCACACAGCAGGTCCTCGTGAGGCATGGGTTTCCATGTGATTAGTGTGTGAAGACCCCATGGGATTATGTCCTTGAGGAGCAGGGACCCTGGAGGTCCTGTATTGACCTCATTCCCCCAATGAGGCCACGTGTTAGTGGAGAACATCCTTTAAAACAATCATTCTCAACTCAGGACAATTTGGTCCCCCAGGGGACATTTTAGTTGTGGTGACTGGGTTGGAAGGGTGTGACTGGCATCTAGTGGGTAGAGGCAGGGATGCTGTTAACACAGGACAGTCCCCACCAAAAGAATCACACCGCTCCAAATGTCACTCCTGTGACGTCAAGGATCCCTGCTGTGGAAGAAAAGCAGCCAGGCCTCCTGCCAAGAAAAACCACCCAAATGACTTGTTTTAAAGGCTTTAAAAAAAAAAAAAAGAATCATAAATACCAACATTCAGTACACTTGCTTAGACAGTTGAAACCAGAGTCCATCAGACTTAGCTCATAACTGAAATAAATTGAGAATCGGAAAGGGCATGAGGGGCCGGGAGAGAATAGAGTTAGGCCAGGCGCTTCTTGAGGGCCACGACCATGTTCTATGGATTCCGAAACCTGTGCCCAGCGCAGGTTGTAGCATACAGTCAGGGCTTCATAAATGCTGGCCAAGTACCTGACTACATGAACCCGGCCTCTTGCTCTAGAATGTCACACTGAATTGTACCAGCCATGGAATGGCTGCATGGTCTACAATCAGATTCAGTGCTACAGCGATATCCCGAAAGAGCCATCGACCAGGACCTCCCTACCTCACAAAGGAGCCCAGCCTGTTTTCCGATGACTGTAAACATTGGAACGGGCGGTGGCTTGGAAGCGTGACCTGGAAGCTCTCTCCTAGGGAAGGGCCCATAGCTGCCGAGTGGCCATTGGTCAGGGTCAGAAATGGCCAGGGTGAAATGGTATTGAATAGGGTCCAGGGCTGTGTGTTGGTCACCTCTCAACCCCAGGACCTTTCCCATGGCCTCCCTCTGGAAGAGAGGTCCTGTCTGAGTGTCTGGGTGTTCTCCTACCAGGAAAGCTCTTCCCTCTGCTGGACCCGTCCTTCCTACCCCATGGAACCGGCTTTCCTACCTCCGGAACAAGTATTTCCGGAGGCCAGAGCTTCGGAGGGAGAGGTGGTGTGCTTCTCCATTGCTTTGAAGCCGGATGGCGCTGGGTTCTAGTCTTGACTCTACCACTCTGTGGCTGTGAGGCCATTGGGTCTTGCTTTTCTCATCTCTAAAATGGGCATACGATGCCTGTCTCACACATCCCATCCAGGGAAAATAATTATAACGTGGATAAGAGTTATTATTTACTGAGTGCTTGACAGGAACACAATACGTCCTGTTAGGCTGATTTCACTGGCAAGGAAACTGAGGCCCAGAGAGAAGTGAGTTGCTTGGGGTCTCCCAGCCAGGACGTGGTAGAGGAGAATGCACAGCGGAACTGTTTTCAGAGCTCAGCTGTTCTTCATGATGCCATGTGAGTGCCCAAGCTATGCTTCATGCAGCGATTTCCCTTTCCTCTTTCCAGTTCAACACTTTCAGGTGGCCTTGGCTTGCTCTTTGCTTCTTTTTGATTTGGTTTGGGTGCCTCAAATAGCCCAGCCTCTCTTTTCCCTTGGTCAACACTCTCCCTATCTCCTCCCTCATTGGGGCCCAAGGTAGGGGCTTAGATGACATTTGCTGACTTGAAAAATTATGGAAGGGCAGCAGCTTGCCTCTCCTTCCATCCCTTCATACAGACACACACATGCACACACACACAACACACACTGACGCACAGACTCCTGCAGCCTTGCGCTGGTATTAATACAAAACACACACATGCTCATGAACTTACACTCACACACACTTACATGCACACCCTGCCCCTGGGTACCGTGTCCTTGGTGAGGGGGGTGTCCCAGGTGGGGATCTGACTGCTGGTTTTCATCACATTACAAGCCTGCCTGGGGAGCGAGGCCTCATTTAGAGACGCAATATTAAATGGGTATGCTTTCCGCCGAAATGGTTTTTAAGCATGTACACTTCACATCCATTTCATTTCCAGCCCTCGTTCGGTACATGTCACATACCTTCTCGAGCTGGGGCGGCCCGTGTCTGCAGCCGCAGCAGCCACATGTGTGTGCCAGGGGGCAAGGCGCGGGGGCCGTGGCGGCGAATGGCTTTTCCATGTGGGCGACTGTGGTCGTCAGGAAAGCATCTCGCAGCAGTTTACGCTTTCTCGGTTTACCAAAGGCCAGCATCTGCGCTGAGGCGGGGCTGGGGTGGCCCGGGGCCCACCCCTCCCACCACCCCCAGTGCCAGGAGTCCGCCCTCCCCGACCAGCTCTGAATCTGTAGGAAAGAAAGGAAAGAGGAGGCGAGTGGGGAAAGAAAAAGAGATGTTGTTGACACATGCTCTGGAGAGGCCAAGGAATTCTGTTTACTCCTTGGTGAGATTTCTGCCTTTTGTTGTGGCAAAGACCTGCTTTTACTGCATTGTTGAAACATCTTCAAAGTCTGGAAATCTGAGGGGCATTCCAATAAAAACCTTTGGTGAGCTGCGGCAAAGAGAACCCCAAATTCAAATCAGGTCCCAGCACTTGGCAGCAGGAACTGCAGGCCGGTGGAGGAGGCCCCGTGCCCCGGTCCTGGTGGCCGCAGAGGGACATACAGCTCTCTCTGGGGAGGGCCCAGCCAGCCCCCAGGTCCCCGGGAACAGTGTGGGGTCAAACAGAACCAGGTTCAAACCCAGGCCCCCCGACCAATTCCATGTGTTACTTTGGACCTGCCCCTTTGCCTCTCAGAGCCTCCGTCTTCTCATCTGTAAACTGGGGGAGGTCCCTAGCCATCTATAAGGCTGCTATAAAGATTGGAGATAGAGTGGGTGAAGTGTTTGGCACATGGGAGGTCGTATCAGATTTTAATTCCCCATCTTCTTGCTAATAAGGAAAAATAGGCTGCTTTGTCTGAGGGCCCACTCTCCACTCTAAGCATTGGGTGTCCCAACATTTCTAGTAATGGGTGGCACTGGGTGGCACTGGGCCGCCCCACGGTGAAGGCAGGTGAGTGTGCAGGGTGGCTGGGGCCAACCCTGTGCCCAGACGCCTGGGTGAACAGGTGCCAACAACAGGCCGATGACGGGCTCAGATGGGTCTCAGATGGAAGCAACCAGTCCCCAGAATCAAGAAGGGAGGCGCCCACCTTTTCCCAGCACAGCTGTGTCTGCAGGCGTTGCCCACCTCAGGCCCTGATCAGAAGTGGAGATGTCTGGGTCCCCCCGGTCCAGTCCATCCAAGCTGAGATAAGACAGCCGCCATGGCCCTCGTCTGGCCTCAGGCATCGTCCAGTGTGAACTGGTTTATTGGGCCGTTCATTCAAAGCAGTAGTTGGACAGGAGCCGAGCACCTCTCACATGCCAGGCTTGGCACATGGCGCTCAGTCAGCTCCAGCCCAGTGGGGGAGGCAGGAGTGTAGACCCAAAAGGGGTGGCTCTGGTGCTGGAGCAGCCCCGGGGGGCCCCACCGGGAGCGGGCAGGTCAGTCTTCGCGTAGAAGAACCCTGAAAGACTCACTTGTTGAAGTCTCAAGACAACGCAATTGCCCAGACCCGTTCATCAGAAACTGCCCTTAAAACTCTGGCCAGGTTTGTTAGACAATGTCCCTCAGACCAGAGGGGCCCAGTGAATGGGGCAGGGATCCGGGGAGGGTGTCTGGTGTGAACGTGCGGTGGAGGGAGGTGAATGGGTACGAGGAGCTCTGTACCCTTCCCAGAAGGAGACCACTGAATGAGGCCAAAGGAGAGGGGCCACGGTGACCGGGGACACAGGACACAGCCATCTGACTTGACCGGAGGAGGCGAAGGGTGAAGGAAATGGCTTTCAAGCTGGAACCAGAAGGTGGAGAGGACGTTTGTCAGGCAAAGAGCGGTGGAAGGGCTGTTCTGAGTGGATGGGGGAAGACGAGAGAAGGCAGGTCTGAAGTGAGCACAGTGTGGCCCGGGTGTATGTGGAGAGAAGGGGCCCGGGAAGACCAGCAGGGGCCGGGGCGTGGAGCTGTGCTCACCAGCTCAGGGCCTGGCTTGACCTTCTGACGTTACACCGTTCTGGATCCTTCGTGCCCGTTCTCTACTCTACCCTACGGTGAGTCTGCTGCTGGCAAATGTGACCACCTCTTTCTCTTGCTTAAATGCTCTACAGGACCCCCTATGGCCGTCCAGGTAAAATCCAAACCTCTTACCACAGCTTTTGAGGGTTTTAGGAGGTGGGCAGGGTCACTAAGACCTGAAGCGTTAGAGCAGGTGGACTTGGGTTCCAGTCCCAGATGCCCTAACTATTGATCTCAAAGGAACTTCTTTGCCTGCTGCAGCCCCAGCTTCCTCATCTGTAAAATGAGCACAGGAAGTCAGATGGTGCCGGTATCTCCTCGGAAGCTTCTGATGAGTAACAGCACCTCCCTCGCACCCATCTCTGACCTACTTGCCTCCACAGCAGGTCCTCATAGGTGCTGGAAAGCTTGGCACTATTTCACGCCTCCCTGCCTTTGCTGATATCGTGCCCTCTGCCTGGGACACCCTCCGCGTGACTGATGGCCTGTCAGACTACTCAGCCCGTGAGACCCAGCTCAGGGGTCACTTCCACTGAGCAGCCCTCTGATTTTCCTCCTCTTGGTTGCTTCTACCTCTGCTCTTCCTGAAACCATCGTGAATAGCATAGCTGCGCTTTCTCAGATCTGTGTCCCCTCCACACCCCACATCTACCTGAGTCAGAGTCAGGTCCTCTTACCTCTGGACCCTCAAGGGCCTGGCACGGAGTCGGACACCCACCGATGAGAACGCAAGGCTCCCTCCCTCCGCACATTTCACCTGACTTGATTCCATTCGCAATTTTCTGTCCCCGGGTGGGGGTGGGGATGTGACAACCCTGAACTGGGCGCTGGTTCAGCGGCTCGCGGGCCAGCTGCTGGGCTTTCTCTCAGGTCCCCAGCAGGAGGGTGGACACAAAGACTCAGGGCGCACGCGCAGCCAGAGCTGGGCTAGGCGGCCCCCTGACCGGAGCCCCAGAGCACGTTAGTCACTGTCGTCTCTCACTGCTTGAGTGATGACGTGTGCTATCAGGCTTGCTCCATTACCTCATGCCCAGGCAACACCCCCTGGGTGACTGGCCCGACTCAGGCTCAGCGCGTCAGCTGCCCCTCCCACCAATGCCGGTACGGGGGGCGGCAAGAATGGGGGAGAACCTGCAAGGCTGCAGGGGACTGAGTCCAGGCATCGGGGTGAGGGGCATTTAGCACTCCGCTGGAAAAGATCCCAGCCAACTGGTCATGCTGGTAGGAATATCTAGGAAGAATTCACCCAGTGCCTATTAGGCGCCAGGCTCTGGGCGGAACGCTTTGCACACTTGAATCTCATCTAACTTGACAAGGCTGAGAACTAGACAGTTACGATCCCTATTCCCATGTTACAGGTGAGGACACAGAGGCACAGAGAGGTGAGGTCACTTGTCCAAGGTCACACGGGCAGCAGTGTTGGAGTTGGAACATGTGCTCGCGTCCGTGGCTTCATGCTTCCCATGTATCGAGGGGGAAGCAGAGGCCAGAGCGGGCAGGGACTGTCCACAGAGCAGGATATCGGAGCCGTGTAGCCCCTGACGGGAAAAAGCCCGGGTCTTCTCCTGCTCCCCGTAACTGCTGCAGAAAGCCCCAGCCCTGCCTTAGGTGAGACCCTGCGATCACCCGCACCTGGGTTCCAGCCCAGCTGAGTCACGCTGGCTAAGGAGCCCGGTTTCCTCACTCCGTCTCATGCAGTTCTGTCAGGGGACAAGGGGCTGGGCACAGTGACTTACAAGGGACAAGCCAGCAAGTGACGCAGGGGGGCAATTAAGGTTATTATGAGCACTCCCTCAGCTTCCGTGCAGGACCGGAGGCACCGCTGTGAGCTGGAGCTCCCGGCATGCCGGCTGAGAGACAGCAGGCAAGGCGGTAGCGGGGCATAAGCGGGCACAGGTAGGGTCGATGCAACGTGCAGTTCTCTAAATTCAGAGCCGTGGCTCAGTTTATACCCCAGAGAAAGCTAGACTCTCACACACCGACCAGGGGACGGACACTGTCAGAAGCATTAACACGCAGGTCTCACGTGTCCCTTGCCACCGCTCTGTGAGGTGTGGTGTGAAGGCTCTATGTACACACACGAGAACACTGAGGTTTGAAGAAGCGCAGAACCATGCCCCAAGTCTCACAGAGCTGACCAGCTGTGGTTGGTTGCAGCCCGTGGATGGAACTGGGCCTCCGCTCGCTCGTGAGCAGGGGAGCTGGGAGGCACCCCTCCGTCCCAGCTCCATCCTGCTCTGCCACTGGGAAGGGCCGCGTGGGAGCTCAGAGGTGCTCAGAGGATGGTTTCAATTTTCCAGCCGTGGTCTGACCACTCATGTTCTTGAAAATTAAAACTTAAATCTTGGCTTTGAACCGAGAGCCGAGACATGGTCCTTTGCTCTTGGAGCCCTGCCCGCCCCCACTCTGCGTTGTGAGGGAAATAACACTCTCAGCTGCCAGAGAGTAGGTCATCCTCCCCGCAGCCCTGGAACCCAAGAGGTATGGTCTGGGGCGAGAGCTGGGCCGCGTGGGCCTGGTGCTGAGGGATTGAAAAGGCCCTGACATGCCAGCGTCTTCCAGAAACTCTATCCAGGAGCCGGGTAGGGCTGTCTGCATCCGGGGGCGTGCCAAAGGACAACGTGGTCCAGACCTTGGGGACAGTAGTGCTTATTCAGACAAGAGCCTGCAGCAGGGACCAGAAGAGAGATAGTGCTCTGGCAGGAACCTCCCAGCTTCTCACACTCATGTCTTCCTCTCCCCAAACTGTCATCTACAGCCCAGTCCAGGCGGGTCTACCCTCTGAATAGCCTTTGGAGAGGTTAGCTCACCCCCTCTTGGTCTCCCTGACCCCCGGTGTTGCACCCTTTAATGGTCACTGTGCCAACAGGAGGCCCTGACTACACTTCAGGGTGCAAAACCTTCCAGGGTCCCCACACACAAACCTGACACCCTTGAAGATGTGGCTGTGACCTGGCTCTCTCCAGCCTCGTCTTCTGCCACCTTCTCCACACTAGCTGAACCATGGGGAGTTCCCCCCACATTTCATGGTCTCGCCCTCCTGTCAGCCTTTCTGCCCCTCTGACGAGACACCTTTCCTTCTTCTCTGCCTGTCAAGGTCACACTCATGAGTCCCAGCACTCAGCGTCTCCCTGGACACCCCTCTCAGGCTGGGAGCTGTCTGAGTTGGTCCCCAGACTGGACGTAGGGCTCCCTGAGGGCAAACCCTGGTGCTTGCAGGTCCTGTGTCCCAGCTTCCCGCGTTTGTCACATTACAACAAAACAGAAATAAAATTTTGTGCACTTCCAAGGATCCAGTCTTGCTCCCACAGAGCTTAAAGGTGCCAGAAACAGAAAATGAAGAGAAAATGCACGCCTCAGACCCCCTGGCGGTCGCAGATGGGAGAACTAACACGTCAGGGAGCCAATCCACGTGCAATTACTCACTGGGGTAAGGCCCGGAAGGGGAAAAGCCAGGGGCGCTGAGAGACTGGAGGAGGCAGGCCTTGAGTTTGGCCTTTTCATGAGATCACACCTTTGGGAGCATTGCAGGCAGGCACATCGCAACCCTGGGGAATCCTGCAAAGGAATGCTTTGAGACTGCCCGTAAGTGCTGGGTGACAAGGGAGCAGCAAGCTCCCGACTGGCACTGTACCTGGCAGGGGCGGGGGGCAGTCCAGCTGGGTGGTTGCAGAGCCCAGCTGCATTTCACCATACGAGGGGGGACCCAAGAAAAAACCACGTGATCTTCGGAGGGCGGGCCCCTCGTAGCCTTGGCTTCCCCCGCTAGGCGAGTGTTCTGGGAACCCATCTGCATTTGTAGACCAGCTGGTGTTGGTGTGAGAGGCGGCGGACGACTTCAGTGAATTTTTCTGGAGACTCTTTCAACATGTTTGCCCATTTCATGATGAATGATTCACACGAACAACATGCAGCATGACAACGTACCTGCCCCCACAGCGCTGAGCGTCCAGCAGTTTTTGACCAAAAGAGGGTATGACCTCTGTGCCCCACCCTCCCTCGTCACCTGAGCTCCCTCCCAGCAACTTCTTTTTTCTGGATGAAACAAAGTCCTGAAAGGGAAATGTTTTGCTGATGTGGAAGAGGTGAAACAAAAAAACTGCAGAAGCACTAAAAGGCATCAAAATCAACGAGGTCAAGAACTGTTTTGAGCTGTGGAGAAGAGATCTTGATAGGTGTCTTGTATCCGACAGAGTGTACTTTGAAGGTGACGGAAGTTTAAACGTGTAAGAATACCCACAATTTTTTGTATGAGTCAATTCCGGTTTTTTGGGGTCCCCCTCATGTAACTACTGGTAATCTTGGAGAACTTACTTGACCATCCTTAACTCCCTGAACTAGAGAGGGGAGACTAGGACATCGAGTCGGCACCACATTAAATGAGCTAATGGGTGTTAAGTACTGGCACATAGTAACAGTTGCATAGGCTTCAGCTACTACCGTGTTTATTATTGCACTTGATCTTTAGCCAAAAGGCCGAGATGTGATACTACTGCTTTTATTCTTAGCAGTCAGGCCTCGGGTGGCTGGGAACTCCTTGTGTTCTGCCAGCAGAGAGCGATGCATGGGAAGGCTAGGGGCCTCCAAGTCCCTCTGACATGCCCACTGCAGATTGGCATCGGAGCCGCCACCGTGCCCCGGGTTCTGTCGTACCAGCAGCTGGTTCCCCAGGGAAAGTCCTGGCTGAGATTGACTGGGTACGTGGACAGGTACATGTACCTGTTATTCCTTCCTTCCCTCCGGCGTTTCCACCAGGGAAGCCTGCGCCCCGTCATGGAAATCTGACGTTTATATTCTCATTAAACTCGATGAGCAACCCGATGCTATCTGCGTCCAGCTATCAAGCTCTGGGCCTGGACAAACCCAAACAAAAAAATAAAACGCTTTAAAAAAAAACAAAACCAACCCTTTTATTGTTTGTTTTCCCTACAGCCGTTTTCCCCTCTGATTTAAAATCACGTGATTCCAGTGACCTAATGATCCACATGGTTCCGATTCACTTCCTGATTGACTAAGGATCGTAGACATGGCTTTGAAAGGACCAGATTTAGTAGAGTCTCGGCATCAATATTATTTACACTTAGACACCAATTAGCGCTTGTGAAAATTTTTGTTAAGGGCTGAGGAGCTCTTCTGGTCATCTTTCTGTTTTCTTGGGAATTCATGATGACTGCTTCCTTTTTCTCGTTCCCCTTCATCTCTTCCTCCTTCTCTTTTTCCTCTTTTTAAAATCTATTTCTAGAAAAGATTCATTAGAACTTGAGTCCTGAAAACCTAGTTGAGATTTAGACTCATCCCGGTGAATAAAGTTGCACGTAAACCCACTCCGACAAGTCCAAGTTCCCATCACACAAAACACCTGTGGCCTAGAAAACTGGGCCAACTTCTCAGGTGAGGCTCACGGGAGCAGGTGGAACTTTCAAAGCACATTCGGGCTAAAAACAAACCTCTAGGATTTCAAAACTGGGAAACAAATGGTCTGGGAATAATTTTTTTGTTGTTGCTGTTGAGATATTTAAAGAGGGGGGGAAATGCCCAGGGAAGTTGGTTGAATTTTATCTGAGAAAATTTATTTGTTCAAAAGAGAAAAGTTAAGGGATCCAAGGTCAAGGATAGATTTTTGTCTTCCTGTTTATTTTTGTCCTGCATTCTTCCCTCTCCCCACATTACATCCTTTGCCAAGTGCATTGGAATTTTCTCTCCATCCACCCGCCCTCCCCAGTCAGCTCTGTGTTCTCCGTCTCCCCACAGCTTTCTGTCTTCCCCCAGGACCTGAGCCATCACATCCACCTTTTCTCATGGGCCTCCCAGCCTCCATCCTGCACCTTATCCCCGGGGGAGCTTTCTAGAACATAGATCGCCCCTCTGACGCTCAAATGCACCTGCGGTCATGCTTTGTGTTTCGACCACTTCCTCTATGTAGCCTCTGTGCTGATCGGGGATTCGCCTCCTTTTGTCCTCACTTCTGTTCTGCGAGGCTGTGCCATGTGCTCCCCATGGCTCAGATGGGGAGGCTCAGAATCTGAAAGACAGAGTTACCCAGAGAGGAGGGTGCAGGGCAGGAGGCCTGGCCCAGGGCCTTGGCCCTGGCCCATCAGGCTTGCCTTCCTGGGGTGCCTGCAGGAGCAACCTCAAGCTTCCAAGTCCCGGCCCGTCCCCTCTGCAGCCACACCTCACGCTCCCCTCCCACGCGGGCTCTGGCCTCCAGCTGTCCCTGTTCACACATCCATGCCCAGCACAGGCTGTTCCCTCTGCCAGGAAATGCCTTTCCCCTCACGGGCCCAGCTGCGGCCAGCACGCTTCTGGTCGGTCTCAGGCCCACGATCCCGCGGGTTCCTCTGCTGTGACCCTTCCTCACCTGGCTACCTAGGCTTGGCACGAGCACCTTTGCCCACTCAGAATCGGCCGCTCCTTCTCCCAGGGCCAGCACCCCGAGGTGCACGAAGCTGGCTTCTTTCTGCAGGTTCAGGAGTGAAGGGGTGACCACGGCCATGACCAAAGAGTGAGGGAGGCGTACGTGACCCCAGCAACTCTACTGACAGTCAATCCTGGGGACTGGACTAGAGTTCAGAGTCAACGGGGACGCTCTTTTCACTGGGGTTGCTAACCGTGTTGACCTTGCAGTGTGTGGTCTGGGGGCCTCAGGACGGTTCCCCCGGAGCCGGGTGAGGAACTTGTCCAAGGCTGCATTGTCAGCGTGCAGCAGAGCGGTTACTTGGCTGGCTCCACACGTTTGGTCCTAACTAGATGTGACATTGTCAAACAAGACACACTCCAGTGAGAGGAGGGAGCAAAAGGATTACAGAGCAACGCTGTCACTGAGTGACCAAGATCCGTGCTCGCCTCCCGGCATTCTTAGAACTTTAAGAGATGGAGGGCCGTGTGGCCAGCCGCCAATCTCTCCCCTGGCCACTCCAGTTCCATCAGAATGTTTGTCTCCAGGTATAAAGAGAGGCTACAAGGTCTTAGGGGGCTGTCATTGGCTCATACATATAACCTTAGGCCGGTCACTTCCCTCCCATGGGCCTCAGTTTCCCCACCTGTAAAATGACAGGAGCTAGGGCTGGACCAGCTCACTGTTAAGGGCTCTAATACAAACCTCGATTGCTCACATCATCCTTTATCCAGCAGTTCTCACCCTATTTTTCTGTTGATGCACACGTGACAAGGCTGTCACACACATGGCGTGCTCCCACGCACAATTCCCATGGGCTACTTTCAAACTTTATCCCTTTCCTTCCTAGGCAAGAGAGCAAATGAGGAAGGATCACATTGTTAGAGGGTTAACCTTGAACACAGTCTAGGTTATGTGATTTTAACCCAAGTCATTGGAAATATCAGTGCCTTGTCATTAGCAAATAATTACATTGCCAGGTTTCTCCCAGCTGATTGCAACCCACAAGGTTGTCTAGACACAGCAGAGCAAAGCCACAGCTGTAATGAGCCCGGGAGGACACAGCGCTGGCTTCAGATCCGCTAAGGAGCTAAAGCAAATGGCCTTTTAATAGCTGGTGTCAAAATCCCTCCTAAGAAGGGAACTGTATTTTAATATGAATTTAGGGAGGTAGGATACTGAGGGCCCAGGGAGGGGGTGGGCAGGGCTTCCAAGAGGAAAGCTGGGTCATTCCGTATAAAGACAGACCAGGAGGGGGGAGAGGAGAGCCATGGTGGGAGGAGGAGGGGGAGGAGAGGCGTCAGTAGGAGAAAGGAGGGCTCTGCCATGCTAGATGTGTCCCTGCCCGTGAGTCCCACACTTCCAGAGGCTCTCCTAAGCCCCCCAGTAGGTGTGAGTGTGAGTGTGTGTGTGTGTGCGTGCACGTGTGCGCACACGTAACAAATTCAGCGACTGGGGCTCTCAGACCACACACATATACTCATAGTATAGGAACCAAGAAGCATGGAAGATAAGGAGACCTGCAAGTGCTGAACATTTGCTGAAATCCTTTTTCTTTTAAATGATTTATTTTATTGTTTTTGACAGAGATAGTTAAAGACAGAGACAGACAGACAGAAGGGGAGGGCCCAGAGCAGTCTCCATAGTTGTACATCATCAACTTTTGACATGGTTTCATTCCACACAGACGAGTGGGGGCCGCGCAGGGCGGAAAATGCCCCCGTGGTGCCTTGAGCCAGGGGCCAAACTGAGGGGCAAGAACCGAACTGGGGGCCTCCTGCATGGGAAGCATATGGGTCCTCGTGAACTGGGGCCAGGATTCCACCAGTGTTTTCACTGGGCCCAGGATTCCATGTTGTATTTAGTTAACATGTCCCTTTGGTCCCCTCCAATCTGTGAAAAACCCCTGCGCTCCAGTCTTCCTCATTTTGTATGACGGTTAGTACCATCCACACTGACCCTGCATTTGCATTTATCGACTCATCCGGTTGACCCATAACTCAGCCAGGAGGTGCCAGGACCTGTACCAGGCACCGGGAGCTCAGAAATGAGTCAAGTCAGGTCCCTGACCTCAAGGAGCTCTCAGACGAGGAGACAAGCAAGAGGCAGACTATGAAATCAGAGTGAGAAAACCAATGGTGGAAGAAGGCACAGAGCACGAGGGAGCTGTTCACCTACAAGGGGCACCTGCAATTGTGCAGGGATCTTAATCAACGAGGCATCATCGCAGAGTGCACATGGTTCAGGGACACTGTTCCACAGAGATGCATATGCCCCACCTGACAGGCAGGTGTCCAAGGTTGAATTGTGTCCCCGCCCCTCCCCACAAGGATGGATTGAGTCCCTAATCCCCAGTATCTGTGAATGTGGTCTTATCTGGGAATTGAGTCTTTGCAGTTGTGATCCAGTTAAAAAGATGTCCCTATAAAATGAGACAGATGTGGACACAGACGTATAGGGAGAATGCATGTGACAGTGGAGACTGAGATGAAAGGGATGTATTTGTTAACCAAGGCCTGCCAGGGTTGCTGGCCACCAGCAGCAGCGAGGAAGAGGCAAGGACAAATCTTGGCCCAAGAGCCTTCCGAGAGAGCACAGCCCGGCCAACATCCTGATTTGGGACTTGTAGCGTTTGGAACTGTCAGACAATGCATGTCTGTTGTCCTAGCCATCTAGTTTGCGATGGCAGCCCTAGGAATCGGACACAGCAGATTCTACAGGGGCCCCCAATCCCTCCTCTTGGTATTCATGCCCTTGCATAATCCCTTCCCACCGAGTGGGGGCTAAACCCGGTGACTTGCTGCTAACAAACAAAATGTGGCAAGAATGATAGATGTCACTTCTGAGTTCAGACTATAAAAGACTATGGCTTAAGACATGTTCTCACTCTTGATCTTGCTCTCACTTGCTTGCTCTGATGAAATTGCCCTGTTATGAACTACCTTGTGAAGAGACCCTGGGGTGAGAAACTGAAGGTGGCCTCTGGTTACCAACCAACAAGTTGCTTAGTCTCTCAGTCCGGTGCCACAAGGAATGGAATCCTAACTACAGCCACAGTCCAGCTTTCACTTCAAATAGTACCGCAGAGCAATCTTATACCAGAATACCTTGATAAAAGTGAACAGTAAAGATATAACTATTTCATATACCAAGTTCCTAGGTTGGTTCAGAAGTTCAAGAGCTCCGACTTGATGTCTCTGTGAGTCTCTTTGGCCTTACCCTCATGGTGACAAGATGGCTGCAGCATTTCCAGGAATCACATCTTCATCAGCAGAGTCCAAAGTACAAAGAGAAAGGGGGCATGGGAAGAAAGACCATTTTCCTGAGCACCTGTCTTTTGTCTGTCTAAAAATCCCATAGCAATTTCATTTCATTAGCCAGGATCCTATGTCCAATCCGAGCCCAATCACTGACAAGAAGGAATGGAAGGAACAACATTGGGTTAGAACAATCCTGACTCCATTTTGGAGTCAGAACAAACCCGGGATTCTGTTTTCTATGGAATTCTATGGAAGGAAGGGGAAGGCTGTTGGGTAGGAAATCAGCAGTATAGAGGCATTATCAGATGCTTCTGAAGGGTTTCCCTGGGTATATAATACTGCCCTAAATATTCTTTTGCATAAAAACGTTTTCATATTTAAAATGATCTCCTTAGTGAGGCAACTGGAGACAGACAGGCAGACAGACACACAGACACACGCCTCAGTGTTCCCTTACACACCATGTTTTATCTTGGGAATCGGGGCTAGAGGCACAGGGTCAGAGGAATTACCTGGGGTTCTTTGCCCCTTGAGCTGCGCCCCCCTCCCCGGGGCTCACGGTCACAGATCTCTGCTTTAGCCGGTCACCTGGAACGTGTGAGCGGCTGGCCAGGGTTAATATTTTTTGACTGTGTGCCCAGGGACAGACTATTATCAGCTGATAGAGACAATCTGATTACTTCCACATTTCCCCTTTTCTACTCTTATTTTGGCTTATCCTTTGAATATTTTTTGAGCTGTAGTCTAGTCTAGTCAAAACACTCTAGCCAATCCCAACCTCAGAATGTGCAAAAACCCCAACTTGAACAACTTAGAACAAAACCTTAAGTCAACCAACAGATCTATTTTCCTATGAGCCACTTCTCTGGACCTCTTCCAATGTACACTTGGGTTAGTTACTGGATGAAGAAATCCCACGGCTGCCCACCAGGGGCCACACCAGGAACCGGATGTCATGAACCTCAAACCGTTAGAGTCCCAGGAGTGGAATTTGTTGGTTAAACTGCATGAACACGACTGGACCCTGTGTTCGTTAGGATAGGCTTTGCTAGCTGCTGTAACAGAATCTCTAAATCCAAATGGAAGTTGCTAGCTTATGCACACACGTTCTCATCAGGGGTTCCTGGCCAAAGCAGTTTTCCAGGAGGTGATTCAGGGGTCCAGGATCCAGATCGTCTCTATTTAGCCGGTAGATGGGGAAAGGGATGACGTGGTCATGCCGGGGAGGCTACACGTGCACTGACCGCTTTGACTGCCTTCCTGTGGCCGTAACTCCCTCATGTGGCCATACTAAGGCCAGAGAGGCCAGGAAGGTGATGTAGCTGCGTGTCCAGGAGGAAAGAAATAATCAGCCGCCTTTGTCAAAGACACTACCTGTGCCAGCTGCTTGCCATACTTGGCCTTGGATGTAAATTGGGCAGCAAATCCTCTGTTTTACAGACGAGAAAACTGAGGCTCAGAGGGGGTGAAATTTCCTACCCCAGGGGAGAGTGCTCGTAAGTAGCTGAGGGAGAATGTCTCTCCAGGTATCTGCTTTGTACTTTGACCTTTCACATGTTAACCCCTCAATCTCCTTGGAGTGGGTACACCTTGGTCCAGCTTTTTCTCCAGTTTTCCCCACACAGTATATTATTAATAAATACATTGTTTTACAACACCTGATACTATGAAAATTGTTTTCAAATGCGTTAGGCCACTTTACATTCCTACTACCAGTATATCTATTTTTTTTCATCTTCTTCCACACTAGGTATTATTATTTTAAAGATTTATTTTTATTGGGTTTGTTTTTTTTTTGACAGAGAGACAGAGACAGACACAGAGAAGTGGGTGGGCCCAGAGCAGTTTCCATGGTTGTATGTCATTAGTTTTCAACATAGTTTCATTCCATAGGTAGGCGTGGGGCTGCGAAGGGCAGAAACCAGGCTGGGGGCCTCCCACACGGGCC
>PVKE010007564.1:0-50346 GCA_004027555.1 Craseonycteris thonglongyai
AGAGAGAGAGAGAGAGATACAGAGTCAGAGACAGAGAGAAGGGGGAGGGCCCAAAACAGTCTTCATAGTTGCACATCGTGGGTTTTTCCACATAGTTTCATTCCACAGGTGGATGTGGGGCTGCACAGGGCAGGAACTGGGCCAGGGTCTCACCCCGGTAAGAACTGAACTGGGGGCACTCCCCAGTTCAGCATATGGGTCCACACGGGCTGGGGTCGGGATTCGATCCTCAGTCCCCAGGGCTGCAAGTGAGCGCTTAACCCATTGAGCCATCCCGGCTTTACCCCAATCCTAGGTTCTTAACAGCAATCGATTAACTTTGTTCTGTTTGAGGAATTTGGTTTTTATCACAAAGTTATATCTGGGACTGAAAAAACAAAATGTGGAAGACTTAATACAACTCTCCCATGCCACTGAAAAACTGCATGTGGGATGGACATTCTAGTTAATGTCAAGACCATCTCCACAGCAAAACTTAGAAAAGCAGGACTCTTATTGATAGCATCAGGGCTTCACTGCTTACTATAAGTCTTACAGATTGCTTCAGACTATTTCTTTAAAGTAGTCATTTTTCACATAGCAACGATACCCACCTATGTTTTCATTTAAAAAAAAGAACTGTTTGGGTTCACATACCCTAATGTATGACATTGTCTAATGGAAGTTGAATGAGAGGCTTATACCTGAACTTACCTAAGTCATAAAGTCTCCACAGAATTGTCTGTTCCCTCATTACCATAGCTAGTTTAGCCCAGAAATTTTAAGTCATGATTATGTGGAACACAAACCACCCTTGGAGCTATTCCCAGTAAGATTATACTAAGGAAAAGTAACTTGTAGATTTTATGTGCCTGTTCTATAAAAATCAGTAACAAAATGTAGCATAAATAAGACATACAGGAACTTGAGCTTTTGAATGGCATCAAAACCTTTCGAATTTCATGTACATATCCACCTTGTGTGGCCCTGGTTAACTAAGTCATTCTGCAAAGGCTCAAACCCATAGAAGTTAAAAATCTAAGGTTGTGCAACAAGGTGTGCCTGATATTTTGAGGTACATTATCAGCAAATGAGAAAGTTTCTTCAAAGAACATTCCTGTGACAAAAATACACAGGACACAAAAGCATATAGGTTAGGAGCAGGGGAGTGAAATTCAAATGTTCTAAGAAACTTGCATTATTCCTAAAGAGGACAAAAGTAGCTTCTGGTCAAGATGGTGAAGACAAATGTGTTGGCCTACTCTTACAACCACCTCAAAATTGTAACTAAACTACAGAACAACCATCATTGAGAATTGGCTGAAGTCTAGCTGAACAGAAGTCCCGTAACTAAGCATATACAGAAGAATCCACATCCAGACTGGTAGGAGTTTCAATGATGCACATGGTAGTTAAGCAGGAGGGATGTCTAGTGGCACAGCACAGATCACCTCTGAGAAATGAGGGCCCCCAGCCCCATGCCAGGCTTCCCAGCCCAGGGTTCCAGTGCCAAGAAGAGAATCCCTCACAGCTTCTGGCTGCAAATTGGCGATTGTGGCTAAGATGGAGGGCTACTGGAGTCCCAGGCATTCCTCTTAAAGGGCTGGTGCATGGACTTACTTGCTGACGGACTCACTCGCTCTGAACCCCAGTACTAGGGCAGCAACTTGAAAGGTTCCAGGAACATACAGGGAGGAACTGAATTAGCTGACTTCAGGAAGAAGGCTGGAGGGGCAGCTTTCTCCCAGACAGATGTGTTGTCAGAAGCCAGTGTTCCTTTCTTGAGCCCTTCCCCAACACCGCGTGCAGATGCAGGCAAGCACCAAATAGTGAGTCTCCAACTGTCTAACACTGTTCACTCTGCTCTGATGATTCCCTAAGACCCTTCCCCCATACAACTTGCAGGCCCACCCAGACCACTTCCAGTGGCTTTATTATACTAACAGCCTGTCAGAACACCACCCAACCTCCACAAACAACACACCCAGTGGGCACTCTGGGCAGGCACCAGAGCCCTACTAAAGGGAATCCTGTGCTGTAGGGTCAGCCCCTGCCCAACAGCTCCTCCACTGTAAGCACAGCCAGTCCTCACACCCAGTCAGCCTGAGGGTTAAGCGGACAGCAACCAAAGCTTAACTATAGCAGGAGGACACACAACTCCACACAAGGGACACACCTGGAGCACCCAGCTCTGGTGACCAAGGAGGCTGGGCCCTACAGGACACTCACTACCTAAGGACACTCTTCTAATACCGGGAGACAGAGCAGCTCTACCTAATACATAGAATCAAAAACAAAATGGAGAGAAAAAAATATGTCACATATGAAAGAACAGAACAAAACACCAGAAAAATAACTCAACAAAATAGAACAATCTGCCAGATGCAGAGTACAAAATATTGATTATAAGGATGTTTAGTGATCTCAGGGAGAACTTTAACAAAGAGATAGGAAACATAAAAGTAGAGATAGACAACATAAAAAAAGAATAGAATAAAAATCACATTAGAGGGAAACATTAGATGAAGCAGAGGATTGAACCAGTGATTTAGATAAGGTAGCAGAAAACACCCAGTCAGAACACCAAAAAGAAGAAAAAAAATTCCCAAAAGTAGAGAGCAAGGAATTGAAAACCTATTTGAAAAAATAACGATGGAAAACTTCCCTAAGATAGACATACAATTCCAGAAAGTATAGAGAGTCCCAAACAAGATGAGCCTAAAGGTCCACATTAGGACATGTTATAATTAAAATGTCAAAGGTTAAAGACAGAGAATCTTAAAAGCAGCAAGAGAAAAGCAGTTACATACAAGGGAACTCCCATAAGACTGTTATCTGACTTCTCAACAGAAACTTTGCAACCCAGACAGAATTGGCAGGAAATATTCAAAGTGATGAAAAGCAAGGACCTACAACCAAGATTATTGTCCCCAGCAAAGCTATCATTTACACTTGAAGGGCAGATAGAGTTTCCCAGACAAGAAAAGCCTGAAGGAATTCATCACCACACAAACAATGATACAAGGAATCTTAGAGGGACTTCTTTCAAAAGATGAAGAAAAAAGATAAATGTGAATAATAAAATGCCAATAAACTACATATTTATCACAATTACTTTAAATGTAAATAGATTAAATGCTCCAATCAAAAGACATAGAGGGGTGAATGGATAAGAAAACAAGATCCTTATATATGCTGCCTGTAAGAGATTCAAATTGAAAGACAGACTGAAAGTAAAGGAATGGAAAAAATATATTTCATGAAAAGGGTAATGAAAAAAAAAAAAGCTGTGGTAGCAATATTTATAATGACAAAAATAGACTTTAAAGCAAAGGTTGTAAAAGACAAAGAAGGACCTGGTAATCCCACTTCTGGATATTTATCTGAAGAAACCCAAACCACTACTTTGAAAGGACATGTGCATCCATATGTTCATGGCTTCACTGTTTACAGTAGCCAAGATATGAAGGCAACCTGTGTGTCCATCCATGGAGGAGTGGATAAAGAAGTGGTACCTATGTACAATGAAATATTAACCATAGTAAAGAATGAAATCTTGCCATTTGCAACAACATGGGTGGACCTAGAGAGTATTACACTGAGTGGAATAAGTCAGAGAAAGACATGCCATATGATTTCACCTATATACAGAACCTAAAGAACAAAATAAGTGAATAAAACAGAAACAGATAAAAAAAACCTTTTGATGGTTGCCAGATTTGGGGGTGGGGGACAGTTGGAATGGATGAAAGGAGGGAAGGGATTGAGAAGTGCAAATCGGTTGCACAGTCGTCATGGGGATGTTGGGTTTAGCATAGGGAATATAGCCGTCAGTATTGTAATAACTGCGTGGTGTCAGGCATTAGAGTTATTGGGGTAATCATAAGTTATTTAAGTGTCTAATCACTGTGTTGTGCACCTGAAACTAATATAATATTGTATGTCAGGTCTAATTGAAAGATTAAAAATTACTTAAAGAAAAAAACAAAAAAAGGGAAAAGCCATCAATATCCTCTCCTACTCTGTGAATACTGAGTAGTTATTTATGTCAGTGAAAAGCTGAATTAGAGGAAGGAGTCGCGTTCAAATGGATTATTTAGTTGGATACAAGGATGAACTTTGTTGGCCCTCTCGGAGGGAATTTTTCTGCTGGATGCTAGAGGGATGTGTGTTCATCCCCAAAGCCACGGACATCAGTGTTCCAATGGATTTCACTTTCAACACTAGCAGAAGCCGCCGGCACCGTCAAAGGCCACTACCAAGCGGAACCCTAGCATAGCTAGGGAGCGGCAAATAGCAACTCACGGTGCCTGCCTTTAACCTCTCGAATGGGTTACGGTATGTCTGTCACTTCTTTGGAGTATTGTTCATCCACAACTGGATGACAGCCAGGTGGGCTGTTTATGTTTTTGTTCTACTTTTAAGAAGTAGAAGCCCAAGGAAGATAATTTGGCAGCCACTGGGCTGCCTGCAGTATTGAGAGCCTGTCCACAGTGGTCTCCTAGCGCAGATCTTCCTTCCAAGAGCCTGTAACCCTTCTCGGTTAAACTCAAATGCTGTGCGGGACAAGGCAGTGAAAGGAGGGAGGCAGGCTCAGGGAGGACTGTATTGAACCCCATCTAAAGTTCCAGCTGATTATTGCCATTGGGGAATGAATGTAAGGCAGTGTTTTCATGTTTGCCAGCGATCTGATTATGTGACATCTAATCTTAAAGTGTTGATAACTAATTTCAATCTAAAGAGGAATTAGAACAGCACAGCCCGTGGGGAGAAGTTGTAAATGACTGAAAACTGCGACTAAAGACAAAAGGAGCTGTATGGAAGCACTGTGCTCTAGTTGGTAAAGTTTCTTAAAGAGGTGTGGGTTCACAGCTCTGAAACCTCTGTACGTCTATGTGCTAGGGAATGTGGGGGGAAGGGGAGAATTCACTCTGTGGGAGAGAAATCTGACAAGCACTACCTGAGCCAGGAGGTCAAGGTCAACATTGGCGGTGACAAATCATGGTGATAGCCTGTGCCCCCAGTATGACGTGGTAAGAGTGACACTTCACCTCTGTGGTTTTCCCTACAACCACTACGAGAGACACAACAGGTAAACCCCAAACGGGGGACTTTCTAAAATGTACCCTCAAAGTCAAAAACAAGAAAAGTGAGAAATTGTCAGACCAGTGGAGGCAAAGGAGACAGGAGGACTGAATGGAATGTGATCAGGGAATGGGATCCTGGAACAGAAGAAGGATATTAGATTTTAAAAAAACTAATTAAATCTGAGTAAGGAATGGAATTTAGTTAATAATAGTGTATTCATGTTGGTTTATTCGTTGTGAAATAATACCTTCGTAGTATAAGGTGTTAGCAATGGGGGAACTGAGTGTGGGGTAAATAACGCTATTAGTAACTTTTCTGTAGCTCTAAATCTAAAACTATTTTAAAATTGCTTATTTAAAAAAAAAATCTGCACAGGCTATTTAACCATATGAAGATGCTCAGCCTTGCTCATGACAAGAAATGGCACTAAGATATTATTTTTCACCTGCCAGGTTGGCAAAAATCCAAAAGGTTAACACTATAGTCTGTTGGCAAGACTAGGGAAATAGGCACTCAGATTCATAGGATTTTGCCAACATCTAGCAAAGTTACACACATATTTTATCCTTCGGCCCAGAAATCTCATTTCTGGGGCTCCATCCCAGAGATAAATGGGCAAAAATATGAAAAGACCTAAGTGTACAAAAGCCTACCCACTGTAGCATGATGTATAGTAACTAAGGACGGAAACTCAAACACCCACTAATAGGTGGTCAAGGGGGAAGCCGGGATGGCTGAGCGGGTTAAGTGCTCACTTTGCAGCCCCCGGGGGCTAGGATTGAATCCCGGTCCCCGCCCATGTGGACCCATATACTGAACTGGGGTGTGCTTCCCATGCGGGAGGCCCCCAATTCGGTTCTCACCCCCTGGTTCGACCTCTGGCTCAAAGGCTCGAGGGGGCGTGCCTGCCCTGTGCAGCCCCCACACACCTGTGTGGAACAAAACCATGTCAAAAACTGACGATGTACAACTATGGAGACTGCTCTGGGCCCTCCCCCTTCTCTCTGTCTGTCTCTGTCTCTCTCTGTCACTGTCAAAAATAATAAAACAAATCTTAGAAAAGAAATAGGTGGTCAAGACAAAAAAGCTACATCCAGTTGAGCCTTTAAAATCCAGAGCCTAGATCAAAGTACCAATTTACAGGAGATACAGGAGACTAAATATGTCAACAACGGCGATGCAGCTAAAGCATCCAGGCAAAAGCAATATGCAGAACAGTTAGGGTTTTTCTCACAATGAAATCACAAGAGAATAAAATTGATCTAATGTCTTTAATTGTTAATAGATATTTGATTAAAAAATAAACTTTATAAAAAAATAAATAATAAAAAAAACCAAAACTCATGTCTGCCCATTAGGTGTGATATCGTGGTTTTGTTTTTTTCAGAATGTCCTTGTCTTAGAGAGATGGGCCTCCTACACACGAAATATTATGTGTAGGATTTGCTTCAAAATAATCTCTGGGTGGGGTGTGGATGGCAGTTTACATGAGAAAGACTGACTGTGACTGACTACAAAGTGATGATTGTTGAAGCTACTGCATAAGAAATCCATACCATTCTCCCGCTTTCACAAATGTGCAACATCTTCCTAATAAAAATATAAACAGCCAAACTGTTCAGGCCAGACAATTGCAGCTATGATCCAGATTCAGACAATCTGCATGCATTGTCCTGATAGATTTAATGGCATATGGACATCCAGCAAGATAACCGATTGCAATGGTTCTCAGTGTAGTTCAAATGCCGGCCCTCTCTCTTTCTCGCCATTTCTTCTGGGACAATTGATTCGGACAGGATTTTAGATTCTGCACACTTTTAACAACCCACGCCCTTGCTGGAGCCAGCTTCCTGCTGAAAAGGCGGCCCAGCCAGGTGAGTGCCTGTGAAGGGCCCACTGACTGGGCGGCCCCAGCGAGGGAGGGCAGGTCCCAGGGGAGACGGCCAGCTGCCCGCAGAGCAGCATGGAAGCTACTGGCCCTGGAGAAAGTAAAGGAATGGCCGAGTCTGTTTTTCGTATTTATTAATCCAAAAATACACAGAATTCCACCTTCTACCTCAGGTTCTTGGACTCTTAAGAAAGGAGGTAGCTGCCAGCCTTAAGTATCTGGTAGAATACCTAAGGGCTCATACCTGTCTCAGGAAGCAGCGAGGCTCAGACTAGGGAACCCCAAAGTCAGGAGCCCCCGGGGGCCGGCCCAGGGCACTTGGCTCTTTCTGCCAGGAGAAACGGGGGCCGTCTGGGGCAAGTCCTGTACCTCTGGGCCCCTGAGGCCGGGGGAGGCCCTGCCCTGCCCACTGGCAGTGATGGCTTGTCCCTCCAGAGCCAGCTGAGGACCAGGCACGTCCAGGGGACAGAGCCCCCAGAGCAACACGGGCTGCCAGCTTCCCTCAGCTTCTGTCTGCAAGGAGAACCTGGAACTGAGGCCTCTCTCCGCTCTCCTCTCCAGCCCAAATCCACGTCCAAGAGACCCAGAGGTAGAACCCAGCAGCCAGCCAGGCGCCCCCGGGAGCTGGCGAATGTCCATGTCAACCCACAAAGCTGCCCACAGCCTGGTGCTGTGTCTCTGCAGCCTCACTGCATGCCGACGGGGTGCAGGGCCCAGGGCCCCAGGCCAGCGGGAGGGGCCTGGGCCCCTGGCTGCAGCTGCTGCTGCTGCTGCTGCTGCGACTGCCAGATGTGGTGGAGCTCCTTGAACTGCTCCACCATGTGGTCCTTGAGGTCTGGGTTTGAAATCTGTAGCCGGATACTGTCCGCCGACCAGGAAAGCTCCCCTGAGAACATTTCCAGCAGCAGCCGGGCCGCCACAGGCACCACCTGGGGGACAAAGAGGAGACAGGAGGCAGGGCTGTCAGATCCAGCTGTGTAGGGGGGCATCCGCCAGGAAGAAGGGGCACCAGCATCTACCGCGGACAAAGGCCACCCATGTGTGGACAGCCCCGGGCCTCGAGTCATGCCGGCCAGAGAGCCCTGAGCTGCACCGTGGGGCCAGGGCTGGTCTCGGGATTTGCGACCCACCAGCCCACGCGGCGGCGGGGAGGGTGGGCTACCTGCACAGTGATGAGCTTCTTCTCTCGGGGTTTGCGGTCAGGCCACTCCTCTCCGAAGCAGAAGAAGATTTCAAACGGCGGCGGGGTGTTGGTCTGGCCCTTCTGGAACAGGATGAGCTCTGCAGACGGAGACCCTCAGTCAGAGGCCAGGGCCACGCCCCCGGGGGAGGCGGGAGGACCATGACCCGGGGGAGGGGGAGGACCACCCACCGCGGGGGGGGGGGGCAGGAGGACCACCCGCTGCGGGGGCCCTCACCGTTGAGGAAGTGCTCCAGGCTGAAGAGCTTGGTCTTGACCTCGCGCGGGATGGAGTTGGGCTGCGCCCCGTGGGCCGCGCAGGGCCCGCTCCAGAACACCTTGCACTGGCACAGGCGGACGGCGTAGAGGTCCTGGCCCTGCAGCTGCAGGATGAGCCCGCGGTCCAGGACGTCCAGCAGCTGGTTGGTGTAGAAGCGCTGCTTGTCGCTGGGGATGTCCTCGGGGCTGGGGAAGCGCACTTGCTCCAGGACCACGGGCCCGAAGAGCTCCGCCTGCTCCTGGGTGGCCTCCAGCTGGCTGTAGAAGAGCCGGCAGCCGTGGGGGTTGCTGACGGTGAGGGCCCGGGGCGGCCGCCCCCGGTACTGGAACTTGATCTCCAAGTCTGTCACTGTGGGGCAGAGGGGCCGGGCCGCCCGGCCGTGAGCAGCGCCCTCGTTCCCCAGCCCGCTGCCTGCCCAGGGGGCGGGGGCGGGGAAGGACTGGCCTGGGCATCTAAGTAAGTCCTCCTGGCAACCAGCCCCCCCAGCGCCCCCAGGGGTCCTTACGAGGCAGCATGTGGGGGCTGATCAGCAGGTCGGGCAGGAGCTGTTCGCTGGCAGCCAGGGCCCCAGGCTGCAGGCTGGGCAGGACCTCGGAGAGAAGCCCCCCAAAGGCCGCGGGGTCGCCAGGGCCAGGGCCCAGGAGGCTGGGGTCCGGAGCAGGGGGCGCCAGCTCCGCCGGGGGCTGGATAGCGGGGGGCCACCTGACCTCCTCTTTGGGTAGAGAATACGGTGCTACGGGGGGGCCGGGCTGCATTGCTTCTGCAGAGGGTGGGGGCGGCCAAGGGTTATGCCACTTCTAGGAAATACCTCCCAGACCCGCCGACGCCCAGCCCCCGGCCTCCCCCCCCCGCCGACGCCCAGCCCCCGGCCTCCCCTCAGCCCCCTCCCGGGTACCGATGGCACCTGAAGCTTGTCCTTACACTAGGACCCCAACCACACCACCTCCCAGCCCCACCTGTGAGGCTCAGGCTTGGTAACATCCTCTGCAGCTGAAGGGACGACACGGGCCAAGCAGGAGGGAAGAGGCCAGAGAGAGAGAAGGGAGGACAGGTTATTCCATGGGTCTGATGCTACAGAAGTAACCCGGGAGAACCACACGGCAACTCCCCCGTCTTCAGCTCCGCGGAGGCCAGACCCTGCCTGCTGACCAGGCACCTACTGAGCCCCAGCTACTGTGGTGATTTGGATCCTGTGCTCAGAATCCCGGACCAGAAACTCAGAGCAGCGCGGCAGGCTCCCCAGGGGCCTCGGGGCGCCCTCACCTCGTCCTCCTCCTCCTCCTCCTCCCCTGCACACGTGTAGTCCTCACTGGGCTGTGACTCTGCAGAGGGTGGGAGAGAGAAGACAGACAGAAGGGAGTCAGTGGGCGGTGGCTTCTCCCCTGCCCCGAGCTGCCCAAACCCTGGGAGGTGAGGAGCCCCGCAGCCACCCCCACGGGGCCCTGGCCCACGCCGCGCCGTCCTTGGCCCCACCAGCAGCCTATCCCGGGCGCTCCGGGGGGCCCGCCCCGGCCCCGGAGCGCTACCTGCGGGAGCAGGGCCGTTGGCGCAGACCTCGTAGATCTTGTAGGGCTGAGGCGGCAGGTCGCGGGGCCCGTCGTAGATGAGGCGGAAGTCCCGGCTCTTGTTCAGGGCGCAGCGCAGGTTGGCCTTCCACTTGGCCGGGTCGGCCTCGTCCACCCCCTCGGTGTACTTGCCTGTCTCCGTGGCCCAGGCCTGGGGCAGGAACAGAAGACAGGCGACCCCAGAGCACCGCACCCCTCATGCAAGCCCAGCCCCTCGGGGCCCATGGGAGTCGCTGCTGTGTGAGGTGCCGGCCATGGCCAGCCCCCAACAAGCTAAAGGAAACCGGGGTGCAGGGGGAGGGCCCAGAGCAGTCTCCGTAGTTGTACATCATCAGTTTTCAACATGGTTTCCTTCCACACAGGTGGGTGGGGGCCGTGCAGGGCAGGAACCAGGCTGGGGCCCCCCGCACGGGAAGCTCGCCCAGGAAAGAACTGAACCAGGGGCCAAACTCCAGTTCAGCCTATGGGTCTGCACGGGCCGGGGCCGGGATTCGACCCTCGGACCCCACGGCTGCAAAGTGAGTGCTCAACCCCCTGAGCCATCCTGGCCTCCCCGTTTTTACCCTTTAAACCAGCCATTTGACTGCTAGGAATTTATCCTACAGATACAGAAGCATCCACACAAAACTCTGCACGTACAAAGCAGTTCCTTACCACTCTGTTTGTAACCTAAGTGCCCATCAATTGGGGCTGGTTAAATTAGGATAGCCAAACCTATGAGTGAAACACTAGGCAGTAAGGAAAAAGGAAGGACTCTTTTGATATACTGACACTGTGTGATCTTCAAGAAACATGAGGTGTAGGAGAGGAGGCCTCCACCTATCATTCTGTGAAAAGCGGGAGAGGATAGGTACGGATTTGCACAAAGACCTCTCGCAAAGGATAATCAAGAAACAGAATGCTCATTACTTCCAGGGACAGGGATTGGAGAGACTTTTTGCTGCAAACCATTCTATGCTTTTTAAAGTGTGAGTTGTGTGACCATGTTAAGTGTTCAAAAATAAGAAACTTGAAAAGGTAAAGATCAAATGCAAAGACTAAAAAACACAGCATATCCGAAGCTTTAAAAATGACCACCCTCTTTGACCCGGCGATGTTTAAGGCTAGGCCCTGACCCCCAAGAAAATTATGTAAGATGTGCAGAGGGGGTGAGTTTAGAAGGTGTGCCTAGCAATGTGGTCATTGACACCAAAACCCCGAAAACAACCTGAAGTGCCCCCAAAGCCGGGACTGGGTGAACAAACCGTGCTAAACCCCTCCAAGGGAGCCCTCGGCAGGCGCTGAAGGGGACATGGCGTGCGTTGGAGAGAAACGCTGGTGGAAAATGTGGGTGACGAAATGAAATGCATAGCTTGAGTCTACATGTGCATCTCACACATATGCAGAAAACTGAACACGGGAGCAAAAAAACATCATAGTAGTTAACGACTCCAAGGGAATTCTGTGGTCGCCATGTGGCACACGTGCACACCAAACACACACAGTGTGCATGTACTCACATGGGATGAGAGCAGGGGGAGGAAGAGGAGGGTCCCCTGGGGGTCCCTCAGCCCCCACCCCATCTGGGGATCCGCGTAGGAAAGCCACGCCCTGCGTCCCCCGAGGCCAGGCCTGTGCCCACCTGTGCCAGGCAGCTGGGGGAGCGGCCAGCTGGAGGCTGGGGGGGGCGGGGCCCTCTCCTAGCGAGGGGATGCTGCCGGGGTGCAGCGCGTACCTTGAAGATGGTGTTGTCTCCGTCCTGGCTCGGGCCGTGCCGCGTGGCATGGCGCCAGGGGATGGAGAAGAACTTCCTTTCGCCGTTGATCCACTGGAGCCCTGGGTACTGGCAGCTGTTTACCTGGGCCACCAGCCAGGGCTTCAGCCGCACGCGGCGGGGCGGAGGGGGGACCCCGGGGGCAGGCTGGTTCATGGCAAAGGGGTCTGCAGGAGAGAGCCAGGAAGGACGGGGGGCATCAGCAGATGGGCAGCTCAACGCTCCTTTGACAGAGGGGCGCGGGGACCCTCGGGGGGGCCAGCCAGGGGCCCTTGACGGCTTTCCCTTCCCCCCAGCACTGGGGGCTGGAGTCTCTCCAGTCTGTGCAGGGGCTCAAAGCCAATTCCCTGTCCCAGCCTCCGCTGTCTTGTCACAGGGTCCCTGCTGTGTCTGGGGGCAGGGGAAGGAGGGGGTGATAGCGGTTGTGGGTGCGCTGGGTGTCACTTCCCCAGCTGCCCTCACTGCCTTCGCCCAGCCTGGGCCCAGCCCGCCCCACGGGGGACAGCCAGTGCCCAGCGAGCAGCTGACACACAGGGACGAAAGGCTTCAGATGGAGCACCTGGTGCTCCATGTGCCCGCAGGGATCCCCGAGGGGTCCAGCCTGCCCCGCGTCCTGGTTTAGCTTTCTCCCTGCCCCGCCTGCTCCCCTCTGTCCAGGAACCCGGGCCCAAGACTGAGGCACAGGTGCACATGGAGGCTCCTCAGAGCCTCCGTTCTGCCTCAGTTTCCCTTCAGGGGTGAAGCAGACTGCCTCCTGCACCAGGACAGCAACCGCCCGACTTAGATGCTTTGCTTCTAAAGCAGGAGCCCCCCAGCCGCCCGTTAGGAACCCAGCCTCACAGCAGGGAGCGAGGGAAGCCTCATCTGTGAGTACAGTGGCCCCCATTGCTCACATCACCGCCTGCGCTCCGCCTCCTGTCAGATCAGCGGCAGCGATAGATTCTCAGGGAGCGTGAGCCCTACTGTGACCTGTGCCTGTGAGGAATCCAGGGATCGCAGAGAGATCCAAATGGGACCATCTAGTGGCAGGAAAACAAGCTCGGGGCTCCCACTTGATTCTGCATTACGGTGAGCTGAGTAAGCGTTTCATTATATATGACACCGTAGTACATAATAATAGAAATAAAGTACACAATCAATGTAATGTGCTTGAATCATCCCAAACCCCCCACACCCACCCACCCACAATCCCTCTACCTGGTCTGTGGGAAAATTATGGTCCACAAAACCAGTCCCTGGTGTCAGAAAGATTGAGGCTCTAAAGCCGTCGGATTCCTAGGTTCTGGTTCCTCCCCTGACCATATGTTCATCCAGTGATGAGGACCTCCTGACGTTCCCCAGGCCTCACGCTGCCCGTGGGCCACTGCCCCCTCTCTGGGCCAGTCTCTGCCTCCTCAGTCAGAGGCCACGTTGAACCCACACATCCTTCCCTCCACCTGCCAGCACCTCAATAGTCACTCGACAACCCCAACCCCCGACCCCACCCAGGACCTGAAACTTTTTTTTTTTTAAGATTTATTTTTATTGTTTTTTTGACAGACAGAGACGGAGAGAAGGGGGAGGGCCCAGAGCAGTCTCCATAGCTGTCAGCATTAGTTTTCCATATAGTTTCACTCCACAGGTGGGCACAGGGCTGCGCTGGGCAGGAACTGGGCCGGGAGCCTCCCACATAGGCCCCGGCAAGAACTGAACTGGGGGCACAGCCCGGCTCAGCATGTGGGTCCGCACGGGCCGGGGCTGGGATTCGATCCTTGGGCTCCGGGGCTGCAAAGCGAGCACTTAACCCGCTGAGCCATCTCAGCCTCCCCCAGGACCTGAAACTTCTCTTCGCTGTCCTGAGCCCCCTCTGTCCCAGCTCCCCCGGGGGCTTCCCTCCTGCCCTTGCCCTAAACCTGGGAGCCCAGAGTCAGAGGCGGAAAGGACGGGGCCATCCTAGGGCCAGCCCTCCTGAGACTGCAAGGGTCGAGCAGGATGCGGAGCCAGGCTGCCTCCATCCTGCGCTCTGACCCGAGCACACGGGGGCAGGCGGGTGTGCATGAGGGTGTAAGAGGGCACACACAGCCCCCAGCACCACGCTCATCTCCCAGCCCCTCAGAAGGCCCCGCACAAGTACGGAGAGGGGGTGGTGGCGATGAGGGGGACATACCACCTGGAACAAGGGTGCCGTGTGCACAGCGGCCAGCCCTCGCCCTTGTGGGTGGGCACGCCAGGCCTCACGCTCCACTCTCCACGGCACCCTGGGTGGCCCCGAACTCTTCTCATTGGGGTGAGCGACTTGCCCTGCCCCCCATCTCATTCACCTTCCCGGTGGGAGGGCAACCTCCTCAAGGGCAGGACTGTCTGTGTCTTTCCTTCTTCCACCCCAGAACCCTGCCATCACTGGCCGCACCAAGGTAGGACTTCCCAAACACCAGCCCACCGATACACCCCAGCTGCCGCTCCCATCATCCTGAGCCTCAAAGAGGCGAGCAGGGCAGGGTCCGAGGCGGGCAGGCCTATCGGGGAAGGAATGGCTGAAGGGAACTGGGTATGTGGCTTCGTGATGAGCGGGGTGGGGATGAGAGCGATCCTTCATATCTGAGGTACCACCCGTACAAAGGCGCTAGGGTTTCGGTCAACACCGGGACAGCCTCCCCTGACGCAGACAGACTAGACCCAGGCTGAAGAACTTCCTAACAGCTAAAGCCACCCTACCGAGGCCGGCTACTGCCTGAGGCACTCACGCCCTACTGGGGCCTTCCTGGCCTGGCTCCCCGCTGTCGTTCTAGGCCTGCTTTGGCTTTGTTTCCCCCTCCAACCTCAGTTTCCCCTCCAACTCCTTGGCCAGTACCGTTTGGGGTTGTGGCTGCTCAGTGCCACCTCCTGCTAAGAAGTTACTGTGCAGACCTCTCCTCAGAGAGGTGCCCAGGTCCAGGCCAGGTCAGCGGGGGTGCAGGGGTGGGAGAGCTCCCAGCCCTGCCCCCCAAGCCTCAGAAGGGGGCTCTCTCAGTTCCCCTTTCCTCCCCAGCCTCCACCCAGCGCTAGGGGAAATGAAAGTGGCCAGAGAGGACAAATGGAAACCTGACTCACAGTGAGCTGGGGGAGGGCGAGGGGCCATGGGGAAAACAAGTCTCAGTCTCCCCCCCTGTAGCCCATCCCCCAGTCCCGACGTCTGCTGGCCGTCACTGGACATGTATTTAGTGAGAACGGTCAGCCTCCCCGCAAGGGCCTTGCTCTTCGACTAGATGGGGAATAGTCAGCAGGAGCAGGCGATTCCGGCTAAGTGATTACAGGTGGACAGGGGCACGCTCAGTCCACATGGAGGGACCGCAGTCTTCCTCATGAGCGCCCCCGCCCCCACCTAGCGCGCACACGTGCACGCACACACATGCACACACGCACACGTGGCTGGGCCTGCAGCTTGGACGCCAGACAGGCCTATGCCCAGGGCCAGGAGGAGGAAGTGGGTCAAGGTGAGCCCCCTGCCTGGCCCAGCCCGGCACCGCTGCTCAATACAAAGGCTTTGAAACAGTGATTCGGGCCTCGGGTCAGTAAGGTGCAGCCCCTTCCCGCAGGGCCTCGGAGGCCGCACAAGGGTCTGCAGCCGCGGGGGGCGTTGCCGCCGCAGCGAGGCAACCAGGAGGGGGCTCCGCATCAGCTTCTCTGCTCCCGGGCGGGGTTAGATCTGAGGCTGACCATCCTAATGCCACCAGTGCCTTCTTGCAGTGCCTTTGTGCCCCATCCCTACTTTCCCTCCAGCTAGAAGCAGTTTTTCAGATTTCCAAGGGACCCCAAGTCCCCCCTCCATCCCTCCACCCCGCTGGGACGGCACTGGACTTTCTCCAGCAGAGGACCGGGCTGGCCAGGGCTCGTCCGCCTTCTCAGGGGTGAGGTTTCTGCAGCCTCAGGCCTCGCCTTGTGGGGGAGAGCCCGGGGTGGGGGCAGCAGCGGCTGCATCCGCTTCCGTGGAACCGCCCCGAGAGAGAGGGGAGTGGGCTGCTGAGAACCTGGGGTGGCTACCGTGAGGGAAGCTTCTAGAGGGGCAGCCTGGAGCCCCTCTGGGGTCCGGGAGCCCCCACAACTCATGCCAGGGGCCCTGAAGTCGCAGGAGCCAGCGGCCTGAGGAGCCTAGCCCCTTGCCACCTCCCGAGTTTGACTGACATCGTCTCTACGCAAACCCCGCATCAAGCTCGGGGAGAAGGCAGGAGGGTTCCTGCACCTGCGAGACCCTAAGTCCCGCCCCCTCCAGGTGAGTTGATCACACACCCGGAGACGAGCCGAGGCTCCGGCAGCAGATGCGGCAGGAAGGAGCCTCTCTCGGCTTCCTTCCAGGGGGTACGGTGGTGGGGGAAGGCCAAGGCGCAGGGGGAAACCCCCAAATCGGGGTTTCAAGTAAGAAAGGGTGGTTTCCCAGTGCCCCCCTAGACTTGCCGGGAGCCCCAGCGCCCCGTGCCAATAGCTCAGGGGAGGCCTCTGACCCGGCTGCCGCCCCCGGAGGGCCTCAAGCTGCCTCCAGCCGCCCGCCCGCCGGCGTCCTGACTGCTCCCGGCCCCGTGGTCGCTTATTCCCTCTCCGGGCGCGCGGGAGTCCTGCCCTCGCCCAGGGTGGGGGGCCCGCGGAGCCACCCCTGGGGCTCTGGCCCAGGGTCCGCCTCTCGGGCCGCTCCTCGGGCGGGTGGCGCCCCCACCCTGCGGTGCCCAGGGTGGCGGCGAGGCCGGGAAAGTCCCCAACCCCTTTCCCCACGCGGGGGCACCCGCTCCCACCTCCCCGGGGGTCCCTGCGCGGGGCGCCGGCGCAGGTATTCGCCATCGCTGAAGCCGCCTCACTACCACACGAGCGGTCTCTTTTCCTCCGCCTTGAGATGCTTAACTGCTTCGATTTTAAGTTCGAGGGAAGCACGTAAAGAAACTAGTCCAAGAGGTATTGCGCCCGCGGCTCCGCTCCGCCGCCAGGAGAGGCAGCGCCTCCTTCCCTGCGCGACGAGTCAGCAGACGGCGCCTCTACCTGACACCATCTTCCCACGCGCCCTCTGCCCAAAGTCCTGGCGTGGGCCTGGGAGGATGAACTCTTTAAACTTCATCCTTTTACCCGAAAGGGTGAGGGGTGCCGCGGGGAGCGCACAGAGTGCAGGAATCGGGGCTCGCCCCTCCATGGCCCAAGCCAGACTCCTGCCGGGTGCCTGGGCGCTCCCCGTTCTTGGTGATGCGAGACAGGAGCGAGAGAAGCAGCAGATCTGCCGCCCCTCGGACCTCCCCGGGCGCCTGCGGGACGAAGGCTGCCAGTGCCGGCCACCCGAGGGCGATCGGGGCCGAGCAGACGCCCCGGAGGTCTCCAGACTGGCGGGGCGCACCCTGCACTACATTCCCACCCGAGCTCCCCGCCCAGCGAGCCCGACGCCGAGCCCCTCCCGGCTCCAGTCTCCTCCCCGCCGCTGGCAGGTGCCCCCGTGGGGACAGAGAAGAGCGCAAGGCGGCCGGGACCTACCTGTCAGCGGTGCGCCCGCGTGGCTGCGCCCGGGAGCACGGGCCGGGCGGTGGGGCCGACTGCGCTGTCCCGGAGCAGCCGCGCCTCCTACCCGCAGGCCGGCACTTCCGCATCGCCCGCCCCCGCCCCTGGGCCGCCACGGAGCCCTGGTGCGCCTGCAGCGCCCCGCCCTGCCCCACGGAGCCACCCTGGGGCCCCTGCACTGACCCAGCGACCGGGGGGCCCAGGCTCAGCTTCAGGCCAGCCCGGGTCCCCCTGCTCCCTGGGCCATCAGGAAACGCCTGCGAGTCATGCGGCAAGTCCAGCCCGCAGTGCTCGGTGGGGCCCCGGGAGTTTCCCGAGCCCGCGCCCTCGGGGAGCTCAAGAACCGTGCAGACACAGGCCCTCAAACGAGCCACGTACCAGGGCGCGGTGGGACCACCGCTGGGTAGCCCCCGCCCTTGGCCGTGGCGCCCCAACTCCAGAGCGTCACCCCAGCCCCCAGCCGCAGGCGCGCGGACCCGACACCCCCTCCTAGACGTGCCTGCGGACAGGGGTCCTCAGGCGACGCTGCCTCGAATTCTCAGCCGCACACCTGCCTGCCCTGCTCCCCTTCCCTGGGCGCCTCGAAGCCTCTCAGGGTCAGCACCCAAGTCGCCGTCCCGCCTCCTCGCTCACAGCCACCTTGATCACCCATCAGCCGCTCTGCGGTTCAGAAATGGGCTTCGCTCGCAGGCTGTGTCCCTTCTCATGGAACAGTCCTCGCTGCGAATGTTGCAGCCATCGCCTCCTCTAGCAAACTTCCCCTTCTGGGTCGGGTTCCCGACGCCCCACCTCGTCCTCGCTGGTTTCACTTACGGTTTTAATGCCTCGTTCCCGTTGGAATCAGCCTGTACACAGGGACCACTTCTGTTTTCATCGTGTTCTACACGAATTTGCAATTAAAAAAATACCTTTACAGGAAGAACGTTTCCAAGTTAACCGACCAACTTTTTAGACAGCAACTAAAATATGTAAGTTCTAGAAAGTGCCACTTGCCCTGGAAAGTGTAGAGCCTGTGTTTTTAACGAATACAGTATTAGTCAGTTGATGAATCAGAACTTTGACCCTCCCCTCCCCTCCTTCCATCTAGGAAAAGCTGGGTGGGTCTTTACCCCAGGTCTCTCATCACTCATTGTGCTGTCTTTTTTGCCTCTCTCTCCCTCTCCCCTATTCCTTGTAGCCCTGATATAAAATGGAAATATAATTATACATAGGGATTATATTTTATTCTTTGTACCTGCCGGGTATATTTCACTATTTCCTATTTTTTTTAATTTGAAGTGTGAATGGGGAGAATGGAGATAGGCCGATGGTCTTGTCTGTCTTCCTTTAAAAACCAAACTGCTATTGAATTGAACATGGTCCCCCCACTCAATGGGAGCCTTTTCCAGGGGAGGCCAGTCATGCTTCATAGAAAATACTACTTGTGGGGCTAGAAAATATAGCTGGAGCAACCGGCCAGAAGGGCCTTCTTTTGTGGTCCAACGCTCCCACGCACAGTGTGTGGGATCCTGAGACTCGGATTCTGCACTCTGCCCCCCCCCCCACCGTCCACGCTCCCACACTGTCCCCTTCGTTCAGGTGCGACCCCACCCTCACAGACTCTGAACTGTGTGCAGAGCTAGGACTGGCAGCTTGCTGTTAGTGTCTGAGGTGGGCGACCATGGGCAGGCCTGCCACCTCGCACCGCCTCTAAAGGGGAAATTATGTTACGGGGCTCACAGCGCTGAGCCACGGAGCATTCTGTGTAAGAGACATGGCATAGGGAGGAAGGAAGGGGCAGGGCCAGAGAGCATCACTCAGACTCCCCCATGTGATCCCTCTCAGTTCCCCCCAGGGCACAGGGTGAGGAGAGATGGGGCCTCCACAGCCCCAGGAGTCTCAGCAGAGCTATGTGTCCGGCCCCCCACTCCTGACAGCGACACGGCCCCCGCCTCCAATTCCCCTGGCTGAAGCTGCAGAGCGAGGCTGTGGCGAGAGGCCCGATTCTGGTAGAAGCCGGTGTGTGTGCATGTGGGGGCGGTGCGGGGGGACTGTGTCTCCAAAGGGAACTGAAAGAAACCCAGTGTGAGAGGTGGTAGGGAGGACAGGGGCCCAAGGCGCAGCTGGACAAGACCACCCCAGCGCTGGGCCTGCCCGCTCCACTGCAGACTGTGCAGATGGTAACTGCCTTTTACCCGAACCCTCCCCATCCAGGACCTGGCCTCCCCAGGCCCGCCCGGGGTTCCCCAGGCTGGCCCGTTGCGCAGCTACCCCCCATTCCTGGGAACTTACTGGCTGGGCACAGACCACGGACACTCTTGGAACCCCCGCTTTCTGCCTGCAGAGTGAGCACGATGCCATCACAGGTTGGCTGTGAGGCCTAAATGCAACCAACGCTCGCACTGCACACGTCCACACGCCAGGAGAACATCGCAAACGAAACGTCTATGCTGTCCTCTTGGAGTTTCTGTTCTGGGGAGTGAGGTAGATAGTAAATGTAGCAAAAGTGTGTGTGTGTGTTGGGGGCGGGGGGTCTCGTGAGTCGTCGTGCAGGCTGAGCATGGTGCTGCACCATCGGCGTGGGTTTGTGTTGGCCACTCTGGCCCCTAGGAAGTGCCTACTGTGTCTGACACGCACAAGTGGCAGCTTTATGACGGTAGCCATGCCCAGGAGGCCACAGCTGGGGCTTCCTTCTGCTTTCTGATGAGCTGCCGCCACCTCAGAGCTCTCTGGGGCGTGACCTGGAAGCCCCTCGCTCGGCCACCGCCATCACCCGGTCTCCAGACCTCATGTTCCCACCTTTGCCCATGGGCACCTGTTCCTCTCTCTCCCTGGCCTGAGGCCTAGGAAGCTGCCCCAGCTGCCCCAGGCCCCCTGTGAATAAACACTCCATGGCTCTCCCTCCCTGGTCAGCCCTTCTCCTCTCCCTGCGCCCCTGCAGCCTGGCTCCCACCCCTTCTCCACAGACTCTGCTCCAGCGGGCCGGGAACACTCAGGAACTGCTCAGCTCAGCCTCGGGGTCTTTCTCATTAAACTCTCAGATCCTGGGGTGTCACTATGGCCTGGGCTTCCCACCATCCCCACTGAATGTAATAGCTGGTGGAGGCTGATTCCACGCCCAGCTGAGCTCAGTGCCTGTGTGTCAGTCCCCAGCCCCGGCCAGCGGGCCCCGCCCTTCCCGTCACTGGTCCTTCTGCTGGTCCTCCCCCACCCCCCTCCATGTAGACGTCACTGCCCCATGCCCGGCCAGCTGCACTGGGGCCGGTTCAGACTCCCAAGCCCTGCTTGGCTCAGCATTTCACTCAAACCACTTCCCGCCCCACTGCTGGGCTCTGTCACGGAAGGCTGTCTGTCCCGAGGGCTTGAGAGAACACATGAGGCACCTGGACAAGAAGGAAAAGAAAGAGAAGGACGTCTGACCTGCAAACCCCAGTCTTCCTGGGGGGCTCTTGCAGTCAGCATGGCTGAGCCCCTGGCCCTGCGGATCGTGCTGCGGACCTCAGTGTCCCCGCTTGCCCCAAACAGACCTGGTTGAAACCCAGAGTGCGTACCTGTCATCACCCGGGAGAGGGGTCCCATCCAGGTGCATGAGGCCCCCCCATCATCGATGTGGGGGGCTGGACCACAGGCTCCCGAGGGCCTATCAGCCTCATCCGGCTTAAGCCCCTGTAGTTTAGAACTAGGGCTCAGGAGTCTTGTTGGTCTGAGGTGGGAAGGAGAGGGGCACCTCAATGCTGTCCAGGATGCCAAGGTCAGCCCAAGGGCATAGGGGGTGCTCCTCCTCTCATATCTGGATCTCAGGGTGGCCGGGAGGCGACAAAGCCACCCTGCATGGGTGGGGACTCCAGGGGTGGCCCTGGGTCTCTGGAGGAAGCTGGCCTGGACTAGCTGAGGCATGAGATCATGGGAGGGGGGACGAGGCGGAGTGACGTTTGTCCCACGTGGCTTCTCAGCACCTCACTGTGGGAGGAGGATGGCCCAGCTACCCTCTCTGGGCTCCCGAGGGCTGGGCTGGGTGGGGTCAGGGGTTGAGCATTCGTGTGTGTAGTGATGGGCGGGGAGGGAGCTCTTGGGGGCTGGTAGCCAGCGCTGCAGGGACAGGTGTTTGGCTCCTGCCAGACGGGCACCCCGGAGCCAGCGCTTTAACCCTGTAGGGGTCAGGCCTGGGCCCCCGGGGTGGGACACCCCCCAGGCTGCTCTGCTGTTCATGGAACCTCTGATGCTGGAGTGGATGGATAGCCAAGAAAGCAGAGACCCCTGGGGGCTAAAGGGCCCTGAGAGGCCCGGTGGGGGCGGGGGGAGCAGCTGGGATGGCTCAGAGGGTTAAGTGCTCGCTTTGCAGCCCCGGGGGCTGAGGATTGAGTCCCAGCCCCGGCCTGTGCGGCCCCATATGCTGAACTGCAGTGAGCTTCCCATGCGGGAGGCCCCCCGCCCAGGTCCTGCCCTGCGCAGCCCCCGCCCACCTGTGTGGGATGAAACCATGTTGAAAACAGATGACGTAGAACTATGGAGACTGCTCTGGGCCCTCCCCCTTCTCTCTGTCCTTCTCTGCCTCTGTCAAGAACAATAAAATAAATCTTTAAAAATAAAGAGGCCCACTCTGTTCTCTTGGGCCATCCCAGAGAAGAAGGGGTGTCGTCTGATAGAGGGTAGTCTGGGGGGAGTTCTTACCAGGCCAGCATCCCAGAACCTCAGTGTTTGGAAGCTGTCTGAGTCAGGATCCATCTGGAGCCCTGATACCCACCCAGACCCCCGTGCTGGGCAGACTGGGCCATGCGGGTGCTGGAGGGCATGTGGGATTCAGCAGTCTCTGCTGCTCTGTGCCAGTCTGAGGACCATGCCTGCCCTGTTCCTCTCCGCCTGTTCTCCCTCTCTCCTGGGGGGTGGGGCACTCCCAAAGCTGCAGAGCTGAGCTGGCCTGACAGTTTATCCAGGGGCCATCGTGGGGGCGGAGGTTGGGGTGAGACAGGAAAAAGAAAGGGGTACCTGCTCCGGCAGGAAAGAGCCTACAGGGTGCGGGGGCTTCCCCACTGGGTCCTGACTCGGGGAGAAGGCTTGGATTTGCAATAACAGGTCACAGGAGTGCCCGGAAATCCTGAACAAGGGATCCCAGTTCCCACCTGGAACTCAGCTGTCTGGAGAGCACATGGGCTCAAGTTGTCGCTGCTGTTTGGGGACACAGGGGTCAGGGGAGAGAGGGTGGGTGGGCAGCAGGCCCCTTGTAGAGCAACAATTCATCCCACGCTACGGAGAAGAGCCAGGAGTGGTCATTGCCAGGGTGCAGCTCAAGGCTGAGAGGCCTGCTGGTTAAGGGTTTTTTCTAAGGGGATGTATCACTGTGGAGTGGGGGGCAGGCCACATGCTGGGCTGATCGAAGGTGCAAATACGACCAGATAACACCAACGTGGCCTTCATATACGCTAGGACACCGCTACGCCCTTTCCACACGACATTGCACCTCGTTGCCATAGCCAGCCACGACCAAGGGGACACTATCAGTATCTCCATTTGCAAAGAAGTAAACAGACTGACTTGCTAACCTCTTGAACTTGAACAAGTTAGTCAGCTTCTTTGTATTCTTAGTATTATCTTTGCTCTTCTTTGGCTTATAGAAGCATCGCCCTGATCCCTGCCCTCATGTTCACACGGGGCTTTCCCTGTGTCATCCCTCTACGTCTAAATTTCCTCTTTTTGTAAGGACATCAGTCATATTGGATAAGGGCCCACCCTAATGACTTCACCTTAACTCATTACATCTGCAATGACCCTGTTTCCAAATAAGGCCACATGATGAGGAACCGGGGGTTAGAACTTCAACATGTGAGGTTGAGGGGGGGTGGCGGTCACAATTCAACCCGTAACACTATTTCACATGTAATCTACCCTGCACCAAACACTGGGGCCACGTTTGCTTCTTATAACAACTGCACAAGGCAGCAGTATATGTGACTTCCCTTTTATCGATGAAGACACTAACGTTCAGAAAGGTTAGACAGTTCACTCACAGGTGCACAACAAACTGGTAGAACGAGGCGCTGGTATTTGAACCAGACTAAACCCTGAGTGACGTGTGGTCACTGTGGAGTCAGACAGACCTGGGTTCTCTGTGACCTTGGGTATGGCATTCCGCCTCTCTGAGTCTCAGGGTCCTAATGTATAAATACTGAGGTTCACCCAATACTGTCCGCAACACAGACTGCTGTTCCGTGGAGACAGTGGGTGGGGTCCAGCCCAGTGCCGGGCACTCCGTAGAGTGATGACATAAACAGCACATCCTGTCTTTTGTCGGCTCTGGGCGGCTGTCTTGCTATGACCGGTGGTCCTCCCTGAGTCCCTGGGGCGGGAGGCATGAAGCCCCCCACGCTCTCTCAGCCCAGGGCGCCCTGGGCCTACCCCCCACCCAAGAGGCCCCCGCACCCTGGCACCTTGACATGACCTCCCTCTTTCCCTCTCCTGGGCGGGGTGAGGGAGGCACCGGTGGGGGACCTGCTTCTTATGCTCAGGCCCCAAGGTGGCCGGTGTGCCCTGTGGCTCCTGAGAGGGGCTGCTTCCCAGCTGCCTCAGCCTTAGGGACAGGCCTGTGAGTAACTGTGGGACCAGAGAACAGCCCAGGGGCCCGGAGCCGGAAGGGGCGGGCCACAGTGATGGGAAGCGTTCTTTGTCTTGACTGTGGTGGCGCTTACACTCCTCTCTGCATCTGCCCACACTCAGACCTGTACACGAAAAAGAGTGAATGTCAGTGTATGTCCATCAGAAATAAATAAAAATTTTGAGGAAGCCGGGATGGCTCAGTGGGTTAAGCACTCGCTTTGCAGCCCCGGGGACCGAGGACCGAATCCTGGCCCCGGCCCATGCGGACCCACATGCTGAGCTGGGCTGTGCCCCCAGTTCAGTTCTTGCCGGGACCTATGTGGGAGGCTCCCGGCCCAGTTCCTGCCCTGAGCAGCCCTGCACCCACCTGTGGAGTGAAACTATATGGAAAACTAGTGCTGTCAACTATGGAGACTGCTCTGGGCCCTCCCCCTTCTCTCTGTTTCTCTCTCTCTGTCTCTCTCTGTCAAAAAACAATAAAAATAAATCTTTAAAAAAATAAATAAAAATTTAAAAAGTGACTCAGAAGATTCCAATTCTAAATGTCAAGAAGTTTTAGGGGAGATGTTGGGATAGTTCAGCAGGTTGAGCACTTGCCTTGCAACTCTGAGGTCCAGGGATCAAATCCTGGCCCCGGCCCGTGCAAACCCACATGCTAAACTGCAGCACAGCTGGTAACCACCGGGATGGCGTGGAGGCAAAGGAGTCCCCCCGGTTTAGTTCCCGCCCCATGCAGCCCCACATCCACCTGTGTGGAACGAAACTATGTTGCAACTAATGAGGTATTAATACAACTATGGAGACTGCTCTGTCTCTCATCTTCTCTCTCTCTCACCTTCTCTCAAACAATAAAATAAACCTTTAAAAACATTGTTGTTTTAGGAACAGCTTAACAAGTGTATTTAGTTTGTCGTTCCCTTTTTATGCAAGCAAAAGCTGATGCCGTATATGATAAATATGCCTTAAATAACTCTTCAAGTCTCACAGAAAACTTCTAAGTGGTTAGAAAAAGAAAAGAGAGATAACAGGCCCCCACAAGGAGGCAGAGGGGGCCCCGCCCCTGCTCTCGCTGTCTTCGCTCTCCTGCCGGGCTCTTCTGGGCCCGTGCCCTGTAGCTGGTCCTTCTGACATCCTCCAATCTCTCAGGGCTGAGCACTGGTGCTGGGGGGTTGGTGACCCCTGTCAGGCTGCCTGACCCTCTCAGGGACCCCAACAAATGGCCCACCCTTCGTGTGGGCAGTTCCAGGTGAGAGGTGCATGAATCAGGGTCCCAGCAGGACACAGGTGGCGTGCTTAGAACGTTTGCAGAGGTGTGAACAGGGTTACTTCCAGGCTTAGCATCAGCGGGGAACCATTAGCACCCTGGGAGGACTGTCCTTCAGCACCTGTGGCCATCAAGGTCAAGAGCACTGTCCCACCCTCCCACTCTCATCTTGCCATGGCCGCCCATTAGCCAAACCTATGCAGACTGCAGAGGCCGAGGGAGCCAGGGTCCCGCAGGCCGAATCAGCTGCTTTGGGGCCTGGGGTTAGGCAGCAGAAAGCAGAGGATGGATGGGGAGGTGGAAAGTCAAGAGAAACCAGAGCCACTGGGCAGGGAGCACTCTCCCGGGGGACACAGGGGAAACCCTGGGCCCACGGCTACCTCAGTGTTTCCCTCCAGGCACAGACAAATGTCCCAGCTCCTCTTCCAGGCTGGGAATCCCTGCATGAATTCCTGAATGAAGAATGATGGATTTGAAAATGCATGAGTGACAGAACGAATGGAAGGGGCCGGTTCCTACCAGCACTCAGAACAGAGCATCTGGGGAAGCCGGGATGGCTCAGTGGGTTAAGCGCTCACTTTGAAGCCCCGAGGATCGAATCCCGGCTCTGGCTCGTGCGGACCCATATGCTGAACTGGGGTGTGCTTCCCCTGCAGGAGGCCCCCAGCTTGGTTTTGGCCCCTCGTTTTGGTCCCTAGATCGGTGGGGGGAGAGGGACGTGCCTCCCATGCAGGAGGCCCCCAGCCCAGTTCCTGCCCTGCGAGGCCCCCGCCCACCTGTGTGGAATGAAACCATGTTGAAAACTGATGACGTACAACTGTGGAGACTGCTCTGGGCCCTCCCCCTTCTCTCTGTCTCTGTCAAAATCAATAAAATAAAAAATAAAAAAATAATAAAAGAACAGAGCAGTTCATTTTCCCCAGGATTTCCACCCTTCTGGGCCTTTCGGGACCAGTTCTTAAGTACCCACATCAGGGTCCTACATAGGACCCTGAGCAAAAGAAGCAGAGGCATGGGGTGGGCAGGATGAGGGCAGGGGGAGTCTCCAGGCACCAGGGAGCCTGCTGGGTCCTGCAGGGTAAGAGGCCTTGCTCCTCCTCCTCACCCCTCCCTGGAAACCTACGCAGGGACACTTGCCGCACCTTCTGCATCTGGGTTATTCAAGGACAGAGGCTGGGTTCACGGGGTTCAGTCAGGCACTGGTGCTGCAGGGGAGGCTGGAGGACCTGCCACCCTGACTCGTGTACTGTGCACGTCTGCAGAGCAGCTGCTCTGATCCCCAATGTGGGCCTCCCGGTGGGCGGAGCAGAGACTGGCCTTGGGACCTGCTTGTTTTCAGAGTGCCCTGGAAGGTAGGGCTGGTGGCAGCTGAGGGGGAGGAGGAGGGGACCTGGCCTGGCTGGGCACATACACCTCTGTGCGTGTGCATTCTGTTCTGCGTGCTTCACCCCAAGGGTCCTAGTCTGGCTGTAAACCACCCTCCTGTACCCTGCACACACCCCAGTGCTGCTGGGGATTCGACAAAGCCGTTGTGGAGCCCACGGTGCAGAAGCAGAGAGGCCCAGAAGCCAGTACGGGGATTGGGGTGAGGGTTGATGGTGGGAGGCCCAGAGGCCTAGGGCAGGTCCCGTCCGGAGGGTCTCGTCTGGGGTCCTCAGACACCGTGCCCTCCACGGCTGCTTTGGACCAGAGTTTGGCAGGCAGCAACTCCTGCCACTGGACATGAGCTGGGATGAAGGACAGGCACCTGGGATGAGGGTTAAAGAGCAGAACGCCCCTCATTATGTTTTAGCTTTGCCCCCATCAACCAGGGGCTGAACTCTGGTCCCCAAAGCCCTTAGGCTGGGCCTTCGTGGAAGTCTGAGTGAGTGGCAGGAGACCGGAACCATGAACGGATCCCTGGTGTGTAGGGGGCCCTGAGTCTTTACCTTGTCCTGTGCTCTATCTGCTCCCTGCTGTCAAGTTTATTTCTAAAGATGTGCAGATGCACGCATGGTGGGGTTCCAGCAGGGACCCTCTGCTTTCTCAGCAGGGCTGCCGGCTGAACCAGGAAGGCAGATGCTTCCTCACCCTCAGATGCCCCCACTCCATCCCTCCGTCTGCCCTGCAGCAGTGCAGGGGCCTTGGGGACAGAGAAGAATGTGGACCAGCTCTGGGAGGTATTGGGGAGTTTGACACCAATAAACTGCCCAGACCTTAGGACACATGTTTTCCTGAACCTGGGACTCAACATCCCAGGAGACCTTGAGGGCTGTGCAACCTCCCGCCAGGCCCCCAACAGCTCCAATAAAGCTGCAGCCTTTGTATCTCTCACTGGAGCCACCATGCGGCCAGCTCAGTACCTCGGTCGTCTCCCTGTAGCTCCCCCTAGTTCAAGGCCCTGCTGCCTCAGTCACCTTTCCTGCCCACACGCTCCAGCGTACCTGGGCGGGACAGGAAGGCAATACAGTAAGCTGTCCACTGGCGAACCACAGAGCAGCCACTAAGAAAATAGCTCGAAAGCATAGTAAAAATAATAGCATTAAAGGAATAATTTAAATGTTATACTCGAAAATGTTCACTTAAGGCTAAAGAAAGTAATCTAGGAGAAATAGAGGAACAAAAAGACACGAGGTATTTTGAAAACAAGCAACATGTCAAATGCAAATATAACTCTGTCAATAATGTGAATGGATTAAGCAGCCGATTAGAAGGCAGAGCAGGGGGAGGGATAGTTCAGGGATAGTGCCAGGGTAGTTCAGCAGCTTGAGCACTTGCCTTGCAACCACAAGGTCCAGGGATTGAACCCCGGCCTGGTCCATGCAAACCCATATGCTGAACTGCGTTGCAACTGGTAACCATGAAGATGGTGGTGAAGGTTCTTGCCTCCCATGTGGGAGGCCCCCCGTTTGGTTCTGCCCCTGAAGGCCCCACATACACCTGCTTAGAATCGGGACCCTCCCCGCCCCCCTCTCTCTCTCATCCTCTCTCAAATAATAAAATAAATCTTTAAAAAACAAACAAACAATACCCAACAATGTCCTGTCTCAGGTTCTCGCCTCCCATGCAGGAGGCCCCTGATTAGGTTCCTGCCCCACGGGACCCCACATCCACCTGTGTGGAATGAAATTATGTCACAACTAATAATGTACAACTATGGTGACTGGTCTGGGCCCTCCCCCCTTCTCTCTGTCTCTGTGTCTCTCTTTCTCTCAAACAATAAGTCTGTTTAAAAAATAGATCAAAGACTAATATGTAAGAGCTAATACTATAAAACTCATAAGAAAGCATAGCCAGCCATAAATCTACCTTAGTTCAGACAATGGTTTCTTATATGTAACACCAAAAGTACAAGCAACAAAAGAAAAAGAAAGATTGGACTTCATCAAAATTTAAAACTCGTGCTGCAAAGAACACCATGAAAAAATGACCCATAGAATGGGAGAAAATATTGGCTAGCCATATACCCAATGGGTGACTTATACCTAGATTATGTAAAAAACTCTTACAACTGGATAATAAGAAGACAAATAAACCATTAAAAATGGGTCATGAGTTTAAATAGCTATTTCCCCAGAGAAGATATGTAAATGACTAATAAGCCCGTGGAAAGATGTTCAACATCATGAATCACTAGGGAAATGCAAACAAAACCATAATGAGATGCCACTCCACATCCACGTGGGTGACTATAATAGAGAAATCAGATCGTAAGGGTTGTTAAGGATGTGGAGAAATTGCTGGTGAGAATGTAAAACGGTGCATCCACTTTGGAAAACAGTTTGGCAGTTACTCAAAAGGTTGAAGACAGAGTTACCATATGATCCAACAATTCCACTCCTGATTCTAGACCCAAGAGACAGTAAAGCACGTGTCCACACAAAAACTTGCACATGAATGCTCATAACAACCTCATCCTCATAGCCAAAAACTGGACACAGCAGAAAAGTCTATTCATTGAAAAACGGATGAATAAAATACGGTGTATGCATACAATGGAATAGTATTTGGCAATAATAAATAGGAAAGTGCTGATACATGGTACAACATGGATGAACCTTGAAACCATTATGCTAAGTGAAAGAAGTCAGACACAAAGGACCGTATAGTGTGTGATTCTCCTCCCTGAAATGTCCAGAACAGGCAATTCCATAGAGAAAACGTGTGGACGAGTGGGTGTCTGCGGCTGGGGAGTGGGTGGTCATGGGAAATAGGACTGTTAACGGGTACAGGGTTATCTTTGGGGGTGGAGTAAATGAAGTCTTCTGAAATCGATTGTGGCGATGGTTGCACAACTCTGAATATACTAAACAATTGGACCGTATATGAGGGCTGTCCGGAAAAAATCCAGCCCTAACTGCCTCTGCTGTATTTTTTCACATTACATGGCCGGATACTTTCGGAACAGCCCTCGTATTTGAAACGGGTGAATTTGTGGTATGTGAATTATATCTCAATAAAGCCGTTTTAAAGAAAAGAAAAATGGGAAGCTGAGGTCACAAGCGCGTGCCAGAACATCTGGGACCACAGATAGCCCCAGCTGTGGTTCTGATCCACTGACCCCTTCGCCCCCGCCCCCTGCCCCCTCTTCATATGACCTGGAAGAAGCAGCCATCAGCCTCCTGTCTACAGCCTTGTTTGTCTCTAAACTGTGGGTGGGGACTCCGGCTGTGTAATGTCTCTTCTGGCCGGCCCGCCTGCGTGGGGAGGCAAGCCAGGTGGCTCCCAGCCTAACTGCCAAGACAGTCAAGGGCATGCCCGAGAGGTGCTGAGCTAACCCGAAGCAGAGGGCCCTGGCCAATGCCCCCACTCCCCAGCCTCTACCCATGTGGAGGCCCCCAGCCCGGTTCTGCCCTGCACGGCCCCTGCCCACCTGTGTGTGGGAAACTGATGATGTGCAGCTATGGAGACTGCTCTGGGCCCTCCCCCTTCTCTCTGTCTGTCTCTCTCTCTCTGTCTCTATCAAAAACAATAAAAATAAATCTTTAAAGAAACAAATACCAGTAAATAAAGGAGGAGAGGGGCAGAGCTGTCAAAGCCGGCCTGCCCTCGGGCACTCCCAGCCCCTTGATTGAGGAGGAATAAGCCTGGGTCTTCACTCAGGGCTGCCGAGGGAGGAGAGCGTGGAGAAGCTGGTCTCCGTGTGCGCAAGAGTCACGGGCAGTGGGAGAGGAGCAGGCAGAACCCTCCAGAACAGTTAGAAGTCAGAGCTAGGGAAGCCGGGATGGCTCAGTGGGTTAAACACTCACTTTGCAGCGCCAGGGACCGGGGATCATTGAATCCCGGCCCCGGCCCGTGTGGACCCATATGCTGAACTGGGAGCTCCCCCAGTTCAGTTCTCTCTCTGTCTCTGTATCTGTAGCTCTCTCTCTCTCTCTCTCTCTCTCTCTCTCTCTCTCTCTCTCTCAAAAACAATAAAATAAATCTTAAAAAAAAAAATCAGATCCTCCATTGCTCTAGCCATCTTGCAGGGGCTTCAGTAGCCTCTGTATCGCCAGTACGGATGCGGAACATTTCCCTCCTCACAGAAGGTTCTACGGGACTGTGTGATGCGCTGCCTGGAACGGCCAGGGGAGGCTTTGGGGAAGTTTGAGAGCTGGGCCAGGAGGGACAGGAAGAGACATGAGTGGGAAGAAGACGGAATTGCAGGCAGGAAGCCACACATGTCACTTCGCTTTTCCCCACCTTCTTAGCTTCTCCAAGCCCCGATGGGGTCAGTCTTTGCGAAAAGACAGTCAGAAAAAAGATCATAGAAGCCATGGCAGGAGGAATAGGCACAAGGGGACAAGCTGCCCTCCAGGCTGGAGAAACCCCAGGGTGGAAGTCCCTGTGTGCCCAGACATCTGCCCACTCCCCAAGTGGTGTCTCGGTTGTGCGGCTCAGATAGGCAACCGGATTGCATTTGTCCCTCTATGCAGAAACGAGAAAATGCACACACACTCCAAAAATCCAAGCAGATCTAATCCAACAAGGAAGCCCCACGCCCTTGGCTGAGGGACAAGGGGAAGGAATAATATTACCTCAGGAGCCCACAGCTAGCAGGAGGGAAGCAATACTCCAACCACTGTCCTTTCCCACCCTCAGCCCTACCCATGCCTCTCCCTGGCCGACCCAACAGGAAGCTGGAGTGGTGCCCTCTGCAGAGGCCAGGAGAGAGGAGAATGAATGGGAAGGGGGAGAAATCGAGAACAATCAGCCCAGACACTCAGTGGTGGAGCTGCTGAGCTCAGAACTCAGCCCCAGCTCTGACTTCTAACCGTTCTGGAAGGTTCTGCCCGCTCCTCTCTCACCGCCCAGGACTTTTCTGCACACTGAGAATGGCTTCTCCACGCTCTCCGCCCCCAGCAGCCCTGGGTCTTTACTCCGCCGCATCTCACCTCAGGTCCTGGCTGCAAATCTCTCCCTTCTTGCTCTGGAATTTCTATGGTGCATGGCATTGGACACCCCGGAAAACACACTTGGGCACTCACTCATGCATGACTGGGAGGAGCTAATGCTCCAAGCGACCACCCTTGAGCAATGAGACACGGATGCCCATGGATAAGTGCTTCCTGGGTGCTTTCAAATAGCTCCGATGGTCCCGTGGGATTGGCCATGCAGACACCCAGAGCAGTTGCCAGCCCCCCACCCCCCAAGGCCACCTTGGAGTGGCCTCTATTCTTCCCCAGCCCTCATTCCTGCTTCCTGTGGTCATATCCCAAAGCAAACTTGCATGTAAGCCTTTGTCTCCGGCTCTGCTCTCGGGGATCCAGGCTCAGACCGTCCTTAGGACGATTGTGATAGAGGTACTAGCTATCACTACCTGTGTTCCACAGGGCACGGGCCTGGGGCTTACAGGGGTCCAGTAACCTGCCAAGGTCGTCCAGGAGGTCAGGGCAGAACCGCTGAGGTGTTTCGGAAGAAAGGGGAGCGTACGAGGTGCTTGCTCCTGTCGGGGAGTGGGCGGTTGGGTTCCCCAGGAAGTTGCAGTGGAATTTCAGGCAGGGGTGCATGTCCGTTGAGGTTTGTGGCCATGAACTGGAAGGGAAACCGGTCAGCCAAGTGGCAGGCTGTTCTGTAGCCATCCTCGGGCTCTCTGACAGGCACGGAAAAGGCAGACGGGGGCCCGGACTCCGCGCTGGGGGGCGGCAGGTGGGGGCGGCTGGGCAGAGCAGGGGAGGCAGAGTGGTGTGCAGTTGGGCGTCAGGGTGACCAGGGCGGCTGGGGGGCTGGTGATGATGAAGTTAGGGAGTGATACAGGGTTGCCAGCCCTGACAAACTCCCCATCTCTGACTGGGAAAGATGACCCCCAAAGCTGCTAGAAGCATGAGCCTCCTCCCTCAGTGGCTGGATGGGGTCATGCCAAGGGTGGATTCCATGGCGGATTCCCAGCTGCTTTCCCCACTTCTCCCAGATTCCACATCCATAAAATGGGAAGAAAGAGCCCCCCACCCACCCCGCACGTTTGGGGTGACCACTAGAGTTCACACACGAGATGTAGTAAGAGTTAATGCCTATGGGCCAGGTGCCGTGCTGAGCGCTTTTCTCAGCCTTTGGAAAACCTTAACCCGACTTAACGTTCGTAGACACTCTGTGAAGTGGGTGCTGTTCGAGCTACATGTCACAGCTAAGAAGCATTAGCTGCTGAAAGGGAAATGACATGCCCACTGTCCCCAGCAGACAAAGTGTCGGCTGCAGGGTTTGATCAGCCTCCCGGGAGACCTGCCTGCTAACAGGCATCATTTTCCTTGAGACCAGTGGGAACAGGGCTGCCGTTTCCTTGTTCCTTTTCCGCCTCCGTCCTTGGCTTTCCTCCGCTTCAGTGAGCCTAGCTCCAGGTGGCTGGGGCCAAGTCTCAACACTGGTTCACGGCCTGCCCCCTCCACCCCCCAACCCCCGGCTGCCAACGGCTCTGACCTTATGAGGGACCCACACTCCTGAGGAGAGACGCTGCCCCCTCTTAGGGTCCATGGGGAGTGGGCTGCAGGACCTTTGTCCCTGCCCGGGCCAGGGGGAGGGCTGGCCTCTGACTTGCTGGCCTTGTGGCCGGAGGAGGGAGACTGCTTTGGCAGGACTCACGGCTCCACCCTCCATGTCCCTTTGCCTGTGAGCTGGGGGCACACCCCCACCTCCCCCCTGCTTCCCAGCTGCACCGAGTTTCCCGGGACTGGGGGTCCTGTGGCTGGTTTCCTCACTTCCTTCCTTTGGCCCCTTCTGCCAGCTGAGCCCGGGCCAGCCCTGCCCCCTGCCCAGGCTAGAAAATGGGCTGGGACCAGCCAGCAGAACGAGGCCTCAGCGTTTGGGGCCGGGCCTGGGACGCTGGGGTGGCCAGGAGTGATGAGTAGCGTCCAGGAGAGCGTGTGCGGGTGGGAAAACGAGGGGACCGGAGCCTCTGATTTCAGAGCAGGCGCGTAGCACCTGTCCTTGTTACTCACTGAGCACTTAGCATGCGCCAACCACTAGCCTGAATTCTTTACCTGCATAATCTCATGGGATCCTCACTGCAGGTCTATAAAGCAGATATTATGACCCCTAATTTACAAACAGAGAAACTGAGGGGAAGCTGGGATGGCTCAGCAGGTTAAGACCTCGCTTCACAGTCCCAGAGCCTGAGGATCGAATTCCAGCCCAGGCCCCAGCCCAGGTGGACCCACATGCTGAACTAGGACGTGTCCCCAGTTCAGTTCTTGCCGGGGCCTATGCAGGAGACCCCGGCCCAGTTCCTGCCCTGCGCAGCCCTGTGCCCACCTGTGGAGTGAAACTATATGGAAAACTAATGCTGTCAACTATGGAGACTGCTCTGGGCCCTCCCCCTTCTCTCTGTCTCTCTGTCTGTCTCTCTCTCTATCAAAAACAAAAAAAACAAACAGAGAAACTGGGGCACAATCAGACAGTCAAGGGCTGTCTAAGGGCCTGTGAAATCGGCTGAGCAGGGGTTTGAATCCAGCTCAATCCGTTTTTCCTCTCAGTAGGCGGTAAAGGGAACCCTGGGGGTTGGAGTGACCCAGGGAGTCGGGGAGACCAGCGGCCCCAGCGCCCCAGCAGGACAAGTTGCTGTTCATTTTCAGGGTCTCCTGGGGCATCACATGCAGATGTCGTCCCCTAGCCCAACCCCCAGCTTGCTGGGGGGCTGGGGCTGCTCTTGGGGGGCTGCTGCCCCTCGGAGCCAGGGCTGGATCAGGATGGGGCTGGGACCCTGGTCGAGGTGCCCAGCTAGGAGGCAGGCACCGCCCCGTGGGGATGACAGACTCCAGAAGCCCTCCCTGAACAAAGACGGGGTGGGAGGCGGCCTGGCGTGTCCCCACCCCGCCTCCCCCAGCGCCTGCTGAGCGGAGACCGCAGACAGCAGCTGGCCGGCAGCATGGCCGGGGCCCGGGCCGCTCTGCTGCCCCTCGTCCTGCCGCTTCTCAGCCTGGCTCCCGCCCGGGGGCTGGGCAGGGGTAAGTCGGGGCAGCGAGGGCTCGGGGTGGGCTGGGCAGGACCTGCCTCTGCTCAGACAGCCTGAGCCCTGCCCGGGGGTGAGTGGCCAGCCCGTTGGTGTGGGAGCTCAGAGGCTGCCTGGGGCGCAGGAGAGGGAGGGGGCTTCCTGCTGCGGCCTCCGGAGGAATTCCTGCCGACAGCGGCCTGGAATCCGGGAGTCTGAAGTTAATTATTTCTCTCAAGAAAGGGGGGAAAAGAAGGCCGGCTATGGCAGCTGACTGTGAGTCTCTGTCTGGCTCTCACCCAGCGGGATAGGCGGGAATAGAGGGGTCAGGAAGGCGAACCGAGGACAGTTCCATGGGGAGCCGGCAGGCTTTGTGCAACCCTCAGCAGCACCTTCTGCCGTCTCCCCAGTTTCCCCGAGGCTCCCGGAGGGCCTGCAGCGGCCCTGGAGGAGGGTCGTGGGGGGTGGGAGTGCAGCCGGGGTGGAGGGTTTAGGATGCTGAGACCCCATTTTTGGCCACCCTTCATGGGGCGAGGAAGAAAGCTGGGTCCAGGAGCCGTCCCAGGTGACAACATGCACGGGGGCTGCAGGTGTGGGGGGCGGGTAGAGGGGCAGGCTGAAAACGCGGGTGGTGGCACTTTCGTGAAAGACCACTTGGACCCAGTGCTGGGAACCTTCAGGTGTGTGACTCAGGATGCCCGGGACAAGGGACGAGGGGCAGGTGCAGGCAGGGAGGGCGGCTCTGTCTTCCGCCGCCTGAGTGGAGACAGAGGGAGCAGGAGTGGGTTGGGGGAAGACCAGAGACCGAGTAGGTGGGGATGACACTAAATCAAGCCAAGGAACTCCGGCCAAAGGAAGTTTGGAAGAAAGAGGACAAGTTAGTTTTGGACAAGAATGGCCGACCCCCGTGGGTGCTGGCAGTGGGGTGGTGGGTGGAGTGGGCGACATTGTTCCCCCTCCTCATAGAACTGGTGTCACAAGAAACCCTTCTAGCCGCCCCAGGTCAGCCTCTCTAAGGAGCTGCCTCTGTGGGAGAGACCCTGCCTCCTCCTCTTCCTCTCCTCTCACCTCCTCCCACGCCCACCCCCACCTGGAGGTCTGTGGGACGTCTGTGCTGTAGCTTGTCCCAGCCCATGGCCTTCACTTTCCTGACTGCAGGGGAGGGATCAAAGTGAGGGGGAAAGTGGCTGTCCCAACCCCAGGCCTGAACTTAGAGCCCACCCTGGCCCCCCACCGTCCCTCAACAGAGTGTCCCCTAGGGACCGGCTGTCTCCATTCCACCCAGCATCTTGCAAGCCAGGACCTCCCCAAACCTTTCAGGAAATTCAGCCACGTGTCACTTTGCAGAGCTGGCTCTGCCCAGTGTGGGGTCCCCCAGCCAGGAAACAGTGGCCAGGCTGAGGGTGGGAGCAGAGAACAGCCTCCCCCACCCCTCCCCGCGATGCACACACGCTCTCCCCACGCGGTGCCCTTGCTGACAGGTGGAGACGGGTCGCTGACAGCAGGATTTGCAGCCACCAGACCCAGGTGCTTTGAAGCTGCCCCGCCTTTCACACCTCTGTCACCTCAGCACCTGCTGGCTTCTGGGCCTTCCCAGCGCATGTCAGTGCCTCAGGCGCCCCCGGCCAAGTGCAGAAGCGTGACCTTCACATGCCCTCCTGGCCAGGGGCCCCTGCCGAGTCTAGATACGCCCTGGGCCCCCAGCAGGTCCGGGTCTTAAATCTTGTAGTATATTAGCTATAAATGTTATCTTCTCGGCTAGATCAGAGGCTTCCCCTAGCGCCGGACCCGGCTGGAAGGTTTCTGCTATTTGGGAAAGCAGGTGGGGTCACCTTTGTGCACTTGGGGCTCCCTCCTCCTGCTTCCATCCTTGCGCTCCTGCACCCTCCCAGACCCTACCTCCTTCCCTGGACGGTGGCTGCACAGAAGGACAGGGGTGGGACACGGGGTGACATCACTGCGGAGACAGAACCCAAGAAATCTTGCTACCCTTTCACCCATAAGTCCGGTTCTTTTGCCTCCAGATGGGACCGTCCCTGGGGAGCCCCTGGGGCTGGCAGACTTCCAGCACTATCAGCAGCAGACCCTGGGCCACCACCCCTCAGCCCCCGCTGGGGCCCCCCAGGAGCACTGGCGCCCCCTGGAGGAGCGACTGGGAAGGCTGGAGGCTGAGGTGACAGGGCTCAGAGAGCAGGTACAAGGGACGGGGCCTGTGGGGGAGGGGAGGGCAGGCCTTATAGATCCGCAGAAGAGAAGCTTTGGACTTGGGGGGCCTAGGGGGCCCCAAGATAGAGTTTTATTTTAAATGTATATGGAGAGGTTCTTACCTGAACATTATTAATGTTGCATAAAAAACGTCCATCTCTATTTTTTTTTTTAAGATTTATTTTTATTGATTTTGACAGAGAGACAGACACAGAGACAGAGAGAAGGGGGAGGGCCTAGAACAGTCTCCATAGTTGCACATCATTGGTTTTTCCACATAGTTTGATTCCACAGGTGGGTGTGGGGCTGCACAGGGCAGGAACTGGGCGGGGGTCCCCCCCCCCTGTGAGAACTGAACTGGGGGCACTCCCCAGTTCAACTTATGGATCCACACAGGCCGGGGCCGGGATTCGATCCTCTGTTCCTTGGGCTGCAAAGTGAGCACTTAACCCACTGAGCCATCCCAGCTTCCCCGTCCATCTCTATCTTGTCAGTCCAGACTTTCACATTCTTTCATGTATGTGCAGGCATTATGGAGCACCTACTATACAGGGGTGCAAAAAATGTATACCCATTTTAAGAAAGGAACAACGTATTAAAATTGTCATGCCCCGTATATACCAATAACAAAAGATGAAGACAAGTCAAGTTTGACTTCTGCAATGACAAGAGGTGCTCAAAGTAGTGACCAACATCCAGGCACTTCTTAAAGATTTGTTTTTAATGTTTTTTGACAGAGAGAGAAAGAAAGAGATACAGAGACAGAGAGAAGGGGGAGGGCCCAGAGCAGTCTCTATAAGTTGACAGCATTAGTTTTCCATATAGTTTCACTCCACAGGTGGGCACAGGGCTGCGCAGGGCAGGAACTGGGCCGGGAACCTCCCACATAGGCCCTGGCAAGAACTGAACTGGGGACACACCCCAGTTCAGCATATGGGTCCACATGGGCCAGAGCCGGGATTTGATCCCTGGTCTCTGGGGCTGCAAAGTGAGCCATCCCAGCTTCCCCCAGACACTTCTGATGACAGCCAACGACTGCTTGAACAATGGTGACCAAAGTGCCCACTGGTCTCACTGCACATGTCGTTTCAATTGACCAAGTGTCTCAAACTTATGAATGCGTGCAGCAGTCGGGTGCGTGGGAGGTTCTGTTGTAGACTCACACCTCCATTGTCCTTGTACTTCCACAACGTTCTCGAGTTTCAAAGCCCACTCCAAAATGCTCTTGCGCTCCTCGCTCCTGGGACAACATTTGTGCTTCTGCCATTTTCTTGGACCATCCTGCCTGTCCCACGGTGACGCCAGCTTTCGTTTGATGAATGCCGTCTTTTGAGCGAATGTCATGTCACCCATTGCTACTGTAATTCAACTCAACTTCGAAAAGTCATACATAGATGCCATCTCTTAAAATGTGTATATGTTTTCTTGGCACCCCTGGTATGTAAAGCACCATCAGGAAAAATTGGGGATGAGTAAAGGCCTTTAATTGTTCGGGGTGGGGTCCCCTTCTATCCAAAGGAGAGGCCTGGGGACCCCAAGCTCCCCTGGGAGCCGTGGCTGTGGGCGGGAAGCTGACTAGAGGCCCCACCACTGCTCTGGAACTCAGATGTCCTTCCCATCCTGCCTCAGCTTCACACCTCACAAATCTACAAGAGATGGGGGTTGTGGGGGCAACCGAGCCAACGCCTGTAGCGCCCCCACCCCCGTCCTTTCCCCCCAGAACAAGGACCTGCAGGTGAGGGTGAGGCAACTGGAATCCTGTGAATGCCGCCGGGCGTCCCCCCAGTGCTGGGGGCTGGGGCGGGCCTGGCCCGAGGGGGCTCGCTGGGAACCTGACCCCTGCACAACCTGCAGCTGCCAGGAGGGGGCTGCCCACTGTGACCCCAAGCCCGGCCTGCCCCATTGCCATGGTGAGTACCATCCGACAGCCTGCTGGGACCCCCTTGAGGCCTGGAGGCGGGCCGAAGTGCGTGAGTGACAGCGCTGTCTCCTTAGGCTGCAGCCACAACGGCCAGGCCTATGGCAATCGGGAGACCTTCTCCCCAGATGCCTGCACCACCTGCCTTTGCCTGGTGAGTTCTGGGGCCCGTCCCTGTCCCCTCAGCCACTGCGGCAGCCCAGTGCTCGGAATGTCAGTAAGGGGGTCTGCCTGCCTCTCTCAGCCGATTCTTTGTAGTTCGACTTCCTGGAGCTCAGCTCCCTGCACACACTGGATCCCCAGAGCAAGCAGGGGCAGGGAGGAGGGTGCTGTTGTCTTCCTACATCGCCCCTCACCTGTGGATGCTCCTCCCCTGCCCCTGTCATCGACCTGCCTGCTCGCCCTCACCTGACGCCACACCCACCCTCTCCTTCCTCACTCCTCCATCGAACAAGGCCTTGATCCCCCTCCTAGGACCTCTCCGCTCTGGGAGTTTGCCGGCACCCGAAAAGATGATTTCTGGGGTCAAGAGTGGCAGGAGATGATGGGGGTGGGGGTAGGAGTCTCTTTTCCGTTTGTGGACCCAAGTTGGCCTCTGGCTCCTCCGGCATGTCCCAGACTGGGGTGAGGTGTGGTTTCCGGAGGCCCTGCCTCCAGGGTCAGAACCTATGCAGCCACCAGTCTGCCTCCCCACAGGATGGGGACATTACCTGTACCCAGAAGCCATGCCCGGGAGGGCCGTGCCTTGAGCCAGGAACGTGCTGCTCACACTGCGAGCCAGGTGAGCCTCCTGCCTGCCCCGGCCCCACCTCTTGCACTTGTTTTGGGGCCCCCAGAGCCATGGCCCTCCACCTGCCACAAGCCCAGAGGGGGCCTGCCCACTCACTCTGGCCATGGCTAGGGGGTTTCAGAACCGAAGCAGGGTCAGCAGTTACAGACTCTGGCCTGGAACTAAACCAGAGGCTCTGTGTGATCTTTTACCTGCCCTCAGGGAGGTCTCTAATGCCGCTGAGAAGATCCATGCATAACTCATATAATGCAAGATTTAAGATCCAATGCACAGAGTAAGAGGTGACAGAGTCAGTGCTTACCCGCCCTAGGAAAGAGCAGGAAGACCAGGTGTTAGGGTGGGCTTGACAGACGGCTGGCTGGGTCCTCAAGGGAAAGTGGAATTTCACCTGAAGGAGGCAGTAGGTAAGGGCACAAGGACGGGGTGGGCAGAGGGTGTGTTGCGGAAATCAGTCTGGGAAGGCCAGTGGGAACAGACTGCTGCAAGCCTTGCCGTTTGGACTTCCTTTTGTGGGTCATGGGGAGCCATTGAAGGCTGAAGAGCCAGAGTGTGGCATGTTCAAAGAGGTGACTGTCTACTGTATTCCTAAAAATTTTGCCGGGTGCTTGAGATCTTGCCGGGTGCTTGAGAGTGCCCGTGACTTGAGTCACGGTTAACGGAGAGTCTACTTCACATTCATCCGGCATCTACGAATCCCCATGGGTGCCGGTTAACTGAGAGTCTATTCATCCGGCATGGGCTAGATGCAGTGAGGGCAATATGGGGGCTGTTGGAGCAGTCGGCTAGCCATGGAACCGGGCATGGCCATGGGCTGCAGAAGGAGGGGTGTTTCCAAAGAACAGGCCGGACCTGGTGACTGGACCCCATGGAATATCGGGAAAGTAGGAGAGCTGGGAGGAAGTGGAGGGAGTGCTCTGCTGGGAGGGGGGTGATACCAGCTCAGGGTCAGGGAGACGAGGTCACCAGATTTAGCAAACTCCAGGATGCCCTGCTAAATCTGAATTTCAGGTCAACAACCTATACTTTTTTAGTAGACGTGTGCAATTTGAGACGTACTGACACTAAAAACAAAAGTGCAAGTTGTCTATCTTGTCAATGTAAGAAACATCCAAATCTGTAGAGAAGTTTTATACGTTTATTTGAGTCAAACCAGACAGTTGCCAGGAAGCGAGCTCTCAGATGCTCCAGAGAAAGACAGTTTTGCTGTTTCTTTTATGCGTTTGAAGTGAAGGAAGGAACCTACAGCAGATGACGGTGAGAGGACGCAAAGGAATAGTTAAGATTATGTGCTTTCTTGAGTGTGGGTATTTGAAAGGTGTGGTAACTTAGTGCACAGGAACAATGGAAAGGGCTGGCTTAAGGCAAAGATAAATCTTTTACTAAAAAGTTATAGGCCTGGGTGTGACTACCCACCATGATCCGCCCAGTTAGGAATGTGTGATCAGATCACACTGAGAGGTTACTTTTCTTAGAGCCCCACCCCCACCACTCTTTTTTTCATCCAAATAATCTAGAATTTACATTTAACTGAGAGTCCTCTGTTTTATCTACTCTACTCCAGGAAGAATCTCATCTGCTAGTGGAAACGATGGGACAGGGGCTCACGAGACAATGAGGTCTTGGCCAGAGATGTGGAGTGAAGTCTTGTCTCTCTCTGTCTCTGTATCTCTCTGTATCTCTCTCTCTCTCTCTCTCTCTCTGTCTCTCTCTCTCTCTCTCTCTCTCTCTCTCTCACACACACACACACACACACACACACACACACGTGCTGCCTCATGGCCACTGCTAATTCATATGATGTCTTTGGGGAGGCTTTATTTTTTCCTAAAGCCATTGCTTCTTCAACACTTCTGTTGTAAAATGATTACCGAATGTTAGAGTCAGACACTTTACTGCCACCTGCAGGAAAGTTGGAGTAAATGCCCAAATCTCTGCCATCAACCACCTGAATGGTGATCACACTGGAGCCTTTGCTTTTGCCCCGTCCCCTGGGTCTCTTACTTGGAGACTTGGCCTTGATTTTGCAGAGTGCCCTGGAGGTCACAGGCCCGGGGAAACGTGGCAACCGGAGCTCTGTGTCACCTGCACCTGCCAGGTAAGGGAACCGGAGCCCGGCCCGAGAACCACCCACGCCCCCGCTGCTTGGCATACCCCAGGCCTGGCAGTGCCGAGCCCGATCTGGGGGCCCGGCAGGGCTGCCGCCGCTGGGCACTGAGGGCTGGACAGCCTGCTAGTCCTGCTAGGCCAGCAGAGGGACTCACAGTAATGGGCAGCGGAGAGGGAGGGAGGCTCAGTGTCTGCCCCGCAGGCAGGGACCGTACGATGCCAGGGGCCCTCATGCTCAGAGCTCAACTGCCTGGAGAGCTACACCCCACCTGGGGAGTGCTGCCCCGTCTGCCAGCCAGGTGACCTCCCCACCCCCATCGCCCCTCCGTCCCCTCAGCCCCAGAGGGTCGAGTACCTACTGGGGGTCATGCCTTCCCTTGGGTGCTATGCACCCACGCTGCTCTCTGCTGACAAGCCTGTTACCCTGACAACCCTCCCAGGCTGTGAGTACGAGGGGCAGCTCTATGAGGAGGGGACCAACTTCCTGTCCAGCGCCAACCCTTGCCTCCAGTGCTCCTGCTTGGTGAGTCCTCCCACAGCTTTGCCCAGACCCTGCTCCTCCTTGGTTACCCACCACCCCACACCGAAGCCACCCTTTCGGCCCCTCACGTGCCTTCCGGGGCCTGGCACCAGCGAGGTTCCCTCTCTGTCCTGACCCTGTGTTTGCCCCCAGCCCCACGGGGGCCTGACACCCGCCCGCCCTGCTCTCTCGGGGGGCCAGACCCAGCGGCCTCACTGCTGCTGGTGCATTACAGGGGAGCCGGGTTCGCTGTGTGCCCGTGAAATGCCCGTCCAGCCCCTGCCCTGAGCCGGTCCTGAGGCCAGGCCACTGCTGCCCGACCTGCCCAGGTGAGTCACCCTGACTCTTCCCCAGTGGAGCTTCAGCAGGGCTGGCTCATCATTTCTTCAACCCCTGCTGGCCCGGATCTGGGGGTTCAGTTAGAGGGGAGGGTGTGCCCGGCTATGCCTGCTCTGGAGCTGCGATGCCTGAGCTCACATTGTGTCCTTGCCGCTTCATGGCTGTGGGCCTCTGAGTGGGTTGCTCTGTGCCTGTTTCCCATTGACTGTCCATCTGCCCTGTGCCCTGAAGACTCGGATGGGGCCCCGAGGCTGACCACTAAGAGGGTGACAATGAGCCCTGCGGTAGCAAAGGCAAGGCTAGAAGCAGGTGTCCGGGGCCACGGAATCAGAAGCAGGAGACCTCATCCTGGACACAGGGGGAGTGAGCTGGAGGTGGTGTGAGTGTGTCCTGAGCGAACCCTCAGCAGAAAGAGCAGTTACAGGTGAAGGGTGGGATAGGCAGAGGGCACCGGGAAGCCAGGGCAGCCAGAGCAAAGGCGTGGGACTGACCACGAGGTCCGCAGCTGTGAGGTTCGAGGAGTGACCCAGCAGCAGGACGCCAAGGGGGGGAGGTGGGAGGGTCCAGAGAGGGGGAGGTGGGTGGGTGTGGCCACACTGGGTCCACACTGGGAACCACCCAGGGGTCTGGGCAGAGGCATTACCTGGTCTGGTCTGGACTCAGAGGGGAGTGCTCAGAGGTCATATGGAGGAGGTGGGGGCAGACTGAGGTGGGGGTCCAGGCTGCTCCCACCAGGCCTCCTCTTTGCCCATTTGTCCCTCAGCTCCAGGCTGCACAGAAGATGGCTCTCACCGGGAGCCTGGCCACGAGTGGACGGCACCCGGGGACCCCTGCCGGATCTGCCAGTGCCTGGTGAGCCCCGATGCTGCTCCTGGGCTCCCCCCACTCCTCCCCTCCCCCAGGACCGCCCTATTCATCGCTTCATTCCCCTGAGCACATCCCAAAGGCACTGCGAGGGGACAGAGATGGTGGCGGCAGGGGCAGAGTCATGCCCATCTGTGCGCAGGCTACAGAAGTGAGGCGGGGTGGGATGTGACAGGCAGCACAGTCTCCAGGGAGGGGGAACGCAGATTGGCTTGCAGTGTCTAGAACTGTGCTGTCTGATCGGTAGCCACAGCTGCATGAGTCCCGGAAATGTAGCTGTGCGACTTGAGACACGCTGTAAGTATAGAGTATACACCGATTCCAAAGACTGAGTACGGAGGGGAGCGATGCAAGCTGTCTCCTTCGTGCTTCGTGTGGAGCACAGGTTGAGCGAACATTTCAGCTATATTGAGTCGAGTGGGATATATTATTAAAATTCAGCTTCATCTGTGTATTTTTATTTTTATTTTTTTCCATGTTTTTATTGTTAAATTTAGAGGGGTGACATTGCTTAATACATTTTTTTTTAAAGATTTATTTTATTGTTTGAGAGGGACAGAGAGACAGAAAGGAGGAGGACCCAGAGCAGTGTCCATAGTTGTACGTCATTAGTTTTTGACATAGTTTCACTCCACACAGGTGGATGTGGGGCCACGCAGGGTGGGAACCAAACTGGGGGCCTCCCGCATGGGAGGTGTGCCCCAGTTCAGCACATAGGTTTGCACGGGCCCAAAGCCAAGATTAGATCCCCGGACCTCACAGCTGCTAGGCAAGCACTCAACCTGCTGAGCTATCCCGGCATCCCAAGTTTCTTTTTCTTTTTCTTTCTTTCTTTATTTTTAATTTCCCACCAGTACCTTTTCAGTGTGATCTTATTTTATTATTATTATTATTTTTTTTTTTAACTGAACTGGGGGCCTCACCGCATTCAGGAAGCACACCCCAGTTCAGCATGTGGGTCCGCCTGGGCCGGAGCCAGGATTTGATCCTCGGTCCTCGGGGCTTCAAAGCAAGTGCTTAACCCACTGAGCCATCCCGGCTTCCCCTCTTTTTATTTTTTGAAATGTGACTACTAGAGAGTTTAAAATGACACGTGTGGCTTGGGTTGCATTTCTGTGGGGCAGCAGAGCTCTGGAAAATCTTCATGGAGTGGTGATGTTTCCCAGGGTCTTAAAGCGTGAGTAGGATGTGAGCAGGGCAGATGGGGGAAGACACGCCAGGTGTTGTAAATCGAATGTTCCTGTCCCCACCCCCGCTCACATGTTGCAATCCTAAACCCCAGGGTGATGGTATTAGGAAGCCGGGCTTTTGGAAGTTGATCGGGTCATGAGGGTGGCACCCTCATGAATGGGATCGGCTCCCTTTAGAGGTCCTCTGCCCCTTCCAAAAGGTGAGGACCCAGGCAGAAGGCAGCCGTCTACGATCCAGGACTCAGGTTCTCACCAGACATTGGAACCAGTGGTACCTTGATCATAGACTTCCCAGCCCCCCGAACTGTGAGAACTAACTGTCTTTGATGAGCCACCCAGTCCACAGGCTTTCATTACAGCTGCCCAAATGGACTAAGACGCCGGTTATTCGGAACAATCAGAACAGGGCCTGGGGAAGAAAGGGGGGGTGGGGGACATGGAGGCCTAAGGTCCAGGCAGGGTACATGGTGTGCTTCATGGGAGCCCAAGCCAGCCACAGCGTGACAGCCTCCCAAGGACCAAGGACTCCAGCGTGAAGGCCTTGGGGCCTGTTTGCAACAATGTGCTTCTGCGCCTTGTTCACACCGATCCTCACACTGGAGTCACTGGCTGCCCAGATACTAACCGGGGCTGGAGGCAATGAGCCCAGGTGTAGGTGCGACCTCCAGGGCTGGGGTCTGTCCAAGAAAGGCCCGGGGCAGGGGGAGGGGTAGCAGCAGCTACTGCTTGTTAACTGCCAGCTTCCAGAGCTGGATGCCACACCAGACCCCACCCATCATCCCGTCACCCCCAGAACAAGGCTACAAGGACAGGAACATTATCGTCTCTCTCTTTTTTCCAAACGAGTAAACTGAGTCACCGAGAAGGTAAGAAGCTAGGTTCTACACCTGTGTTAGTTTCCCTGGGCTCCCGTAGCAGAGTAGCCCAAATGGAATGGTGGCTTAAGCAACAGAAATGTGTTGTCTCATGTTGTGGAAGCCAGAAATCCAAGATCAAGGTGTAGGCAGGGTTGATTTCTTTGACGGCTGTGAGGGAGACTCTTCTGGACCTCGCTCCTAGCTTCCAGAGGTTAGCAGGCAAGCTTTGGTGTTCTTTGACTTCTGCCTTTATCTTCATATGTTGTGCTCCGTGAGTGTGTGTGTGTGTCTTCAAATTTCCCCTTTTTATAAGGACACCAGGGGATGGATGAGGGACCACCCCACTCATTACATCTACAATAACTCTATGTCAAAATAAGGTCACATTCTGAGGTACTGGGGGGCGTGGGGGTGGTGGCGGGGGTTAGGACTTCAACATAGGAATTTGAGTGTGTGTGTGGGGGGTGAACAATTCAACTCATCACAACATCTAATAAATGGGTAGCTGGCACTCCATGACTGTTTCTGCCACTCGGTGAAGCTCTGATGGCCCCCTTTCCCCGCTCAAATCTGTCCCCCTTACAGGAGGGCCGCGTCCAGTGCCGTCAGCGGGAATGCTCCAGCCTGTGCCCATACCCCGCCCGGCCCCTCCCGGGCACCTGCTGCCCCCTGTGCGATGGTGAGTCCGTGGGTGGAGCCTGGAGGGGCTCGGAAAGCTGACTGACAGCCCAGCCCCACCTCCTGCAAAAGCCGAAAGCCAGGACAAGCGGTAGGGGCCCAGAGGAGGGCCTAAGGCACTCTCTTTCCTGCAGGCTGCTTTCTGAATGGGCGGGAGTACCTCAGCGGGGAGCCCGTGGATTCTGGGGACCCCTGCTCGCACTGCCGCTGCGCTGTGAGTGTGGCTGCCCCGCAGGGAGGGCCTGGCTTCCCCGCCTGCCCCTCAAATACTGACCGGGCCCTGTTGTCAGAACGGAAGTGTCCAGTGTGAGCCTCTGCCCTGCCCGCTTGTGCCCTGCAGACACCCAGGCAGGATCCCTGGGCAATGCTGCCCAGTCTGTGTTGGTGAGTGGCAGGCGCTGGCCAGAGAGTGTCTTTGGGGGGAGGGGGTGGCTTCCCTTGGACCTAAGGAAGCCCCCTTGAACTAAAGTATGGGGACATCCTTTGTAAGCCGAAGCTCCTGCCCCTACCAGTGAGGGATGCGTTCTTAGCTCAGCTTCTCATGGCCAACTGAGCACTGTGGTGGGGGGTCCTTGCTCCTGGGGGGAGGGCAGGGGAGGCTGGCCGGGACCCCTGAGGACACAAATGGCTGTCCTCGTGTCAGGGTGGCACGAGGCTGCCCTGTCAGCGTCCAGCCCCTGGTCCCTCTGTCCTCCCATCCAGGCTGTGAGTACCAGGGGCAGCAGTACCAGAGCCAGGAGACCTTCAGACTCCAAGAGGGTGGACTCTGCTCCCAGTGCTCCTGCCAGGTAGACAGTCCTGCTGTCCCGGGGCCCAGAGCCACCTCACCCGTGAGGGGCTCTCATCTGATCTCCCTCCTAGGCCGGCGAGGTCTCTTGTGAGGAGCAGGAGTGCCCAGTAGCTCCCTGCACCCAGCCTGACTCTGGTCCCCAGCTGTGCTCAGGTGGGGCTGGCAACGTTAGGGTGCTTGTAAGGGTCCTGGGGGGTCTGGGAAGGACAGGGGTGGGTGGAGGCGTCCAGAGTGCCATGGTGACAGCCCCCGTGCCGTAGCCTGCGTCCTCAACGGAGAGGAGTTTGCTGACGGGGTCCAGTGGGAGCCCGCTGGTCAGCCCTGTACAGCCTGCTCCTGTCAAGACGGGGTGCCCCTGTGTGGAGCTGTGCCCTGCTCCCCAGCCCCCTGCCAGCACCCCACCCAGCCCCCCGGTGAGTGCCCCATGCCTCTAGCTTTAATGCCCTGCTTTGCCCCATCCACCCTGATCAGTCAGGTTCTGATCCACCTGCCCCACCCAGGAGCCTGCTGTCCCAGCTGTGAGAGCTGCACCTACCAAGGCCAGGTGTATGCCAACGGGCAGAACTTCACAGATGCAGACAGGCCGTGCCACGCCTGCCGCTGCCAGGTAGCCCCCGGCTCACGGCCGCCCAGCTGAGCCCCTCCCCGGCCCACCTCCATTGCCCTCTCCCCTGTTCCCAGGATGGGACCGTGAGGTGCTCCTTGGTTGACTGTCCACGCACAACCTGTGCCAGGCCCCAGCGTGGCCCTGGCCAGTGCTGCTCCAGGTGCCCAGGTACGTGCTCGCTGCACCTGTCTGGCTCAGGAGCCTGGCCCTTGCCCACCTCCCACGGCCTGGTGGGCCTAACGCTCACCTTCGGAAGCAGCGGCCTTCCGAATGCTTTCTGTCTGCGGAACCCACAGGGCGCGGGTGGGAGAGCGGAGCCTTGTTTCTCCCTTCATGCCACTCTTCTTTCCCGTCCTGTATTTCCTCTTCCAGCCCCCACCACGGGTATATCCGTGCACCTACCTGTCTAGCGCCCTTCATGCAACAAACTCTGGGGTGTACCGCGGGGGAGGCACTGGGTGCCAGGATGCAGTGTGCCCCAACCCTGTCCTCACGGAGCGTGTGCTAAGGCCTGTGTCACAAATACAGGCACACATGTGCACAAGCTCGTTGGCTGTTCACCCTCAGGGCACACGCACCTGCCTGCAGGCGAAAGGAGGACTCGATGAGCGTGCACACACACACGCACGAGCATGCACATGCACACACATGCATGTGCGCATACACACGCACATGCACGCATACATGCACGCACACGAGCGCACATGCACACACATGCACGCACACACACACGTGCACCTGCACACGGTGTTCAGAGGAATACCCATGCATGCCTCCCAGCCCCCCTCTTCTCCCTCCACGGGGCAGCTGCCAAGTGGCCTTTCTGCAGCGACTCTGGCTCCAAGGGTAGCGGAGCTGTCCCCCCCACCCGGCTCCAAGAACTGTCAGTCTTTGCCCCCCACTCCTGCCCCACCCCCTGCCCAGACTGCATCCTGGACAAACGCGTGTTTGTGGATGGCGAGCGCTTCTCCCACCCCCGAGACCCCTGCCAGGAGTGCCGGTGCCAGGAAGGCCATGCCCACTGCCAGCCGCGGGCCTGTCCCCGGGCCCCCTGCGCCCACCCGCTGCCTGGGCCCTGCTGCCGGAGTGACTGCAGTGGTGAGGCGCGCAGGGCAGGGAGGGGGCTGCTGGGGTGGTCCAGCCCCGTCCAGGAACACTTAGGGCTGGGAGGGCAGCGTGACGGGGCAGGCCGGGCCTCTCCCAGGCCTACAGCTGCCCCCTCCCCCAGGCTGTGCCTTTGGTGGGAAGGAGTACCCCCACGGCGCAGACTTCCCCCACCCCGCCGACCCCTGCCGCCTGTGTCACTGTCTGGTGAGTCTGCCACGTGGGTGGGAGGAGGAGGCCAGGGGACTAAAGGTGGGACTTGGGGAGGCCCAGAGAGGCCCACCTAGTGGGGGGCACCTTGGCCTCCCCTCCCTAACCCCGCCCGCGCGCCGTGGTCCATCCACGCAGAGCGGCAACGTGCAGTGCCTGACCCGCCACTGCCCTCGGCTGCCGTGCGCAGAGCCGGTGCTGCTGCCCCGCGAGTGCTGCCCGCGGTGCCCGGGTAAGAGCTGCGCCCCTGGGCGCGCCCTGCCCCTCCGCAGCCCCTCCCCGGCTCCGGGTGACGCAGGCTCTCCCGCCTCAGCCTCTCCCTCCGGCTGTCCGCGCCCCGGGGGCTTGGTCCCCGCCGGCCACCAGGAGCACTTCTCCCCGCCTGGGGAGCCCTGCCGCCGCTGCCTCTGCCTGGACGGCTCCGTGTCCTGCCAGCGGCTGCCCTGCCCGCCCGCTCCCTGCGCCCACCCGCGCCAGGGGCCCTGCTGCCCGTCCTGCGACGGTAACGCCCTGGCTGCGCCCCCTCCCGGCCCCGGGCGCCCCTGCCGCGTGCCTCCAACTCCGCCCTCGCGGACCCCCTTGTACTCCGCGTCCCCCTGTCTCCAGCCTCCGGTTGCCCCCGTTTTCCCGGGACGCGGGAGTTCTCGCTAGGAATGCGGGGGGCCTGGGAGGGGGTGGGCCTGATAGACAGCCTGCAGCCCCTGCTCTTCCCACCTCACCCCTAGGCTGCCTGTACCAGGGGAAGGAGTTTGCCAGCGGGGAGCGCTTCGCATCGCTCACCGTCCCGTGTCACAGCTGTCTCTGCTGGGAGGGCAGTGTCAGCTGCGAGCCCAGGGCCTGTGCCCCTGCACAGTGCCCTTTCCCTGCTAGGAGCGACTGCTGCCCTGCCTGTGATGGTGAGGGGCAGGGGACCGCAGGGCCGGGGCACAGAGGGGCTGGGGCAGGGGTTATCTCCCTAGAGTGGGTCCCAAGTACTTCCTGCAGTAAGAAAAGTAAGCACTGACCTAAAGCCTGGATTTTCTCCTGCTTATGATGCTATTTGGCTGTGTGACCTTGGACAAGTTACATAACCTCTCTGGGCCCAATTTTTTTTTGAAGTTTAAAACATACAGTTTATAAATGTGACTTTTTGTAAAGTGCACACAACATAAAATTTACCATCTTAACCATTTTTAAGTGTAACTCTGGGCCTAATGTAACATCAGTTAAAAAAAAAAAAAAGGGTTGAACAAGACCCGTTCCCCAGTCTTCAGTCACTCTTGTATTATCTTTAAAGATTTATTTTTATTGTTTTTTGACACAGAGAGAAACAGAGAGAGACAGAGAGAAGGGGGAGGGCCCAGAGCAGTCTCCATAGTTGGCAGCATTAGTTTTCCATATAGTTTCACTCCACAGGTGGGCACAGGGCTGCACAGGGCAGGAACTGGGCCAGGAGCCCCCAGCATAGGCCCCGGCAAGAACTGAACTGGGGGCACACCCCAGCTCAGCATGTGGGTCCGCATGGGCCGGGGCCGGAATTTGATCCTCGGGTCCAGGGCTGCAAAGCAAGCACTTAACCCACTGAGCCATCCCAGCTTCCCCCTTGTATTATCTTAACAATTGTTTCTACATATCTTCTACCACGGTAACATTATTTATTTAGTATTGTTCTTCAAATTAACTCACTTTTAAATTTAAATGTATTGGGGAAAGCCGGGACGGCTCAGCGGGTTGAGCGCTCGCTTTGAGGCCA
>PVKE010007565.1:9430-50416 GCA_004027555.1 Craseonycteris thonglongyai
TCAGTGCATAGTTATTTCTATTTTACTTTTTGACAGATAGAGAGAGAGACAGAGACAGAGACAGTTAGAGAACCAAACTGTGGGAACTCCCCAGTTCAGCACGTGGGTCCTGCCTGGGCCGGAGCCGGGATTCGATCCTCGGTCCTCGTGGCCTCAAAGCGAGCGCTCAACCCGCTGAGCCGTCCCGGCTTTCCCACAACCAGTTTTTAAAAGACCTTCCTCTCTGTAACCATTTCTTCCTCTGTCATATTCAATTGGCAAAATCCCAGCAACAGAGAAATCCAAACATCCCCCTTCTCCTTGTGGGCACCCAAGCTGTTAAATGTTGTAGACTAATTAATTTCACATTAAGTTCATAGTTTCAAATCTCAAATGGGCCCTCAACCCTGCTTGAAAATCTAACTACATTTCTTTAGGGCTTACTTTTCCCTCTTGGCGATGGCTTTTATGCTCTGTTTTCTCTTCTGAAATTTCCTGTTCAGATTTCTCCTCCCTCGTTCTCACAATTTACCGAGAAACTGGAAATTACCAGCTAGTAACCCCTTCCTGCCTCTGCAGCTGCTCATCTTCTCTGGCCTCCCCTCCTATTAAAACTAAAAAAAAAAAACAAAAAACAGCAATGTAACTGCTTTAATTAAAAGCATAGCCCTTTTTGCTCTACCCTTACTATTCACAGTGGTCTCTGTAGCAGAAATGCAGATTCTCAGGCTCCACCTCAGACCTGCTGAATCAGGATCTGCCATTTAACAAACTCCCCAGGGTTTTTATATGCACACGTGCACTAACATTTGAAAAGCATTACTCTTGATCCCTTTTTAGGAACTCTGTTCACTTTATCATTCTCATTTTCCTGAGTCATCATTTGCTTTTCCCTACTGATACAATTGCTTCATGGGCTCAGAAATGGTGACTGCTTTATTCCCAACATAAATCCAGTGCCTCCCACAGTTCAGGGCACAAAGGAGATGCATAATAAACATGCTCACCCATCAAACTATCTTCATTCTTCCACCAAAAAAGAACTGCGTATCACCATGTTTCACACTAATGACCTAAATATAGTGGAACACAGTACCCTAGAAAAGTCTTTTAAAAGTAGGACAAGTAGAAGTTGGAGAACATGTCTTAAAAGCTGCAAGAAATTGTCTGTTTCTCAAGAGGGAGAAGAGTGCTGTAAGCTCTGGAGAAGGTTGTTTTCTTGATTTGGGAGAACTGTTTGAATGGGCCCTTTACTTTCACACTTAAAAAAGTTCCAGCCAAGTTTTCTTTGGGTAAACTTTGAAGTCGTCATTGACCTAAAGACAAATGTCTTAGTCTGGATACTAAGTGCTCTGGGTAATCTGAACCAGTGAGTATAATCATAGCAGAGTGATGTCTTTGACAGCATTATTGCTCTCTCCTTTTTGTGGGTTAAGAGACAGTCTTCTATCATGCAGACTCTGGATTGCATTTTGTCTACCACTGTCTCCCATTCTTTGGAAGGTGTGGTATATTCTTTTGTATGTAAAAGCTCACTAAAGTGTCTATGCAGGCTACCATTACCAAGAACTTACTACTGGTAAGACACTGGGCTCAGAACTGATATATAATGCAGGAGGACACCCCTACCCCACCAGAATCAGACTTTATTTAGTGTATTCTCACATGTTTAAACTTCAGTCACCTTCAGAGTACTCTCCGTTTGATGCAGTACACCTATCGAGATGTTTTCCACTGTTCAAAACAGGTTTTAAACTCATTGATTTTGATGTTTTTAGTGCTTCTGCTGTTTTCTGTTTCACCTCATCCACATCAGCAAACCGTTTCCCTTTGGGGACTTTTTATATCGGGGGAGTGGGGGGTAGGGAGGAGTCTCTTGGAGCAAGATCAGGTGAATAGGGAGGGTGGGGCACAAGGATCATGCTGGTTTTGGTCAAACACTGCTCAACACTCAGTGCAGTATGGGCAGGTACGCTGACATGCCACACATTGTTCATGTGAATTACCATCACGAAATGAGCCTCCAAAATTGAGTCTCCAAAAAAAATTCACTGAAGTCCAACACAGCCTCTCACAACAACGCCAGCTGACACACTGAAGCAGATGGGTTCCCAGAACACTTAGTCAGGGAAGCCTGGCCTCCAGAAGATGGTTCCAGTTTTGTATGGGTCCCTCCTTGTATTGTCTCAGTTAATCTTTCAACTTGTAAGGTGAGCACTATCTTTGCCTCCGTTTTGCATTTGAAGAATATAGAGGCTCATCGTGGTTACCGTATTTTCCAGCGTATAAGACGACTTTTGAAACGAAAAAAAGTCAACCGAAAATCGGGGGTCGTCTTATACGCCCGGTCATCTTATACGCCAGAATATACGGTAATTTACTTTTGAACTACTAGGATACAGGTACTTAACAGCAGTCCGAATTTGGCCTTAATTCTCTGCAGTGTTAGGAGGTGTGTCTTCATTCGGCAGCATTAGGTGGAGTGGCGTATGTTAAGGAGTGAGCTTCACATCTTGTTAGGAGAAAGGCATGAGAGGCAGCAGTTTAATAGGACTGGAATGGACTGTGGCTGTCACCATAGGTGCCACTAAAGACCGAAAGCACTGGTGTTGGCAAATACATGCTGAGTCACTATGCTGCTGGGGCCAGTGAGCAAGACCATACTCTTAAGGTTAGGATTGGCTTTCCCTACACTGGAGAAGGCATTTCCACTGTCAGCTGTCTAAGAAATAAAGTTTGGAGATGTAGGCCTTAAACTGGAAGAACTACAAATTGCATCTCTTCCCTGGGCCTTGGCTCTAAGAGCTCACTCTCCCGGGGTGGCCTGGTCTCTCCCTCTGCGGTCAAGTGATGGCATCTGAGCCTGTGAGTGTAGCCAATCTAAATACGGTTGTTAAAAGTGATGCTCTACTCACAACTGTGTCCTGATCAAGAGAAGGATCTTCTCTCAGGTTTGAGAAGAAATGATAAAGCAAAGAGCAGCCCTACACCCCACCTGGCCAAGTTGATGTTTGATGCAGCGATCTAAGGGCGGTAGAGTCTAGGGATTTTTAATAAGTGTTAGAAGTAGTGGTGAGGCAGCATGACAGTGGAAAAGAAATGCTAGGGACCCCTTTGAGGGACCCATTTTTTGGTAGTGGTAAGAGAACACTCTGCAGACCAGATATCACTGTAGAAAATTTGTCTTCTTGTCCCTACCTTCTGGATGACATGAATCTAGCTCCTCTCAGTCATAGTTTAATACATGTGAAATTATATTTCTAATCATAGGTTGGTAAGAACTTTTCTTGTTTCAGATAACATTCCTTGACCTATAACTGGCATGCTGTATTTGTATTTGAGTCAGAAATATTTCAGATGCTGTTTCAGAAGCCCAACTCGGACCAGCTTGTGCAAAAAAGGTTTTGGTCTACGTACTTAAAAAGTACTGGCTAGGAGTCTAGGGCTCATCCATGTCCTAAGGACTCAATGCAACCCCCTCTCTCCCCTGGCTTTGTTTTTCTCTATGCTGGCTTCATTCTTAGGCACATTCCCCATTTTGTGGCAAAAGTAGTCCTTGTCGGTCCTCAGTTTTATTCTCCTTATAGCTGGCAGCCCCAAAGGAAACATAAGAAAGGACCACTTTCCTAAAAGTTCTCACAAAAATTCTAGAGAAAACTATGACTGGCTTGGCTCAGGTCATATGGCCACACCTGAACCAATCAGGGTTCAGACTAAAGGGATGGGTTATTTTGGCCAGCCAGAACTGTGTAACAGAGAAGGTAAGACCATGTGAGCAGACAGTTCCACCAAATAGGGAAAAGGCAACTAGCTCCTGAAAGAAAAAAAGATGCTGAAATAACAAAAAGTAACTTAAATCTTTTTCAGTGAAGAGCACATAATCAGTTGATAATTTGAGCAAAAGCCTTTACCAGTGGGAAATGGAAATGATACACAGATTTGCAGATACAAGGGGTACAGAGAAATGACTAGAAAAAAAAGAAAAAATCCTAGGGGTAAAAAAGAAGAAAAGAGTAAAAATGTGTTGATTAAAAAAAAAAAAACAACCAAAGAGCCAAGCACACAATTGAAAATATGCCAAAGACAGTGTAAGTACCCATGGTTTCTAGAAGGTAGAGAAATGATTCCTAAAGCCGAGGCCCTGATATGCCCAAGACAATGACATCTCCTTTAGCACCAATGAAGATTTTTCACAAACTAAAATTTAAGATAAAAAGAGGGAAAATATACATAAGAAATATACAGATTTTAGATTTTTTCTCTGTTATTTCCTGAAAATTATATTTCTATGCAGTATATCCATATTTTAAAATATTCATAGGAATCTGGGAAAAGGCTATAGGCCAATAGTAGACACTTTCCCATAAGCAGGCTACCAGTGAAATCTATATATGATCAAACTGATACAGTGATCTGCATGTAGGTGACTAAAGACACACAAAAAATTCTATATGTTGGTGATGATCATCACACATAATCTCGTAAAATCTTACCAAAAATTTTCAATCAGGCCTAAAACTGCCATCTCACCTGTCAGTCTCTGGAACACAGCCAACAGCCTGGCTGTGGAATCCTGTTACACATAAATATCTGGAATTGAGGCAGTTTTCATAGACCAGAAACTATCCAGTAGCAAGCATGTGTCTTTACTTCAGAATCCCCTAAAAACAGGAAAGGGCATACAAATAGGGAGGGACATACAGTGAAAGAAAGACTTTAGAATTTATTGCAACTGACACCTTATTTTCACAAAGAATCCTGCAGAACTTTTTTTTTTTTTTTTTTTAATTTATTGTTAAATTTGATGAGGTTACATTGGTTGGTAACAATTAGACAGTTTACAGATGTACAAGTCCACCTCAATCCTGCAGAACTTAACACAACAACATGTGTTGACTTGCTCAAGGCATGAGGTAGCCATGGGACTCCGCTGGCATGTGATGACGTGACAGAATGGTGCTCACCATGGCTTTCGGTAAAGGACCAACAGAAAGATGTAGATTATTTGCAACATTTCCATTCATCATCTTTCCTCCACAATCCCCGTCCTTCATCTGTAGCCATATAGGGGTCTCCAAACTTTTCAGCCTGCGGGCCGCATTAACTATCAAACAGCAGTTTGGGGGCCGACTACACACTCAAGGTCCAGATAAAAAAGAATCAAAACATAGATGTTGTTTTTAATTATTTATTTAATATTATTTTATTCAGATAAAAAGGTCTCCACGGGCCGGATGAGAGGGCCTTGTGGGCCACATCCGGCCCACGGGCCGTAGTTTGGAGACCCCTGATTTCTACAGCATCTACACTGCTAGGTCTCCATGGTCAGCAACTCTTGCAGCTCATACAACACCTAGCAATGTGGAAGGGCAGAAAGTCTAGAATAGGTGAGGAGCGTCCAGGGGGCTAGGGGAGCAACAGAACAGAAAAAAAGAAGAGTACAGGTCTCTCTCTCTGTCTCTCTCTGTCTCTCTGTCTCTGTCTCTCTCTCTCTCTCTCTCTGCCAGCCCTTTAGGGACTAATCAGTTTCATAAGAAATCATCAAAACAACTATTTCATTGAAACTTAAACACCAGCTGTCATCACTGTTATATCATTTTCTAGGCGCCACTCATATTTCAACTTCAAGGGCTAGGACACTGTATCACTTGGTTCTGAAAACAAAATACTAATAAATACCACACCTTGCAGATTCATTTTAATCAGCCCTGTCTTGAAATAGCTGTTTACTAATTTGGCATAATATAATTAAATTCCCAAACACTATATTTAAGAAACATTAAAATTATCACTTGTCCTCATGGGAGTTGGGAAATTCCAAATTTAGAACGTTTCTAACCCTTGGTGTTATGAAAATAAGATTCTCCACGAGGATGGCAAATTGGAATAGGAATTAAAAAGTACAGTTGCCTTTTTATTAAATATTATGAAACATGAAAAATACCAAAGGCAGGAGCTCAGGGAGGCTTAGAATCGGGTTCAACACTTCCTCCCTTAGTGAATCCAGCCCACAAAAACTGAGCTTGGTATTAGTTTTGAGAAGCTCCTATGGGCAAGTCTTCACAGAAAAAGGAAGAGGAGGATGGTAAAGCAAATTAATCATTTATTTCACTTTCCAGACTACCCATTCCTTCTCTGTTATTTAATATCTCCCAACCTGCTCCACCATCAAGTAGGAAACCTTGAGATCATCCTTGATCTCTCCTTCTTCCTTAATACATACCTTTGGCAGTCTTGCTTATAAAAATTCCTATCCATCCCAGACAGCATAAATCCTAGTGAGGCCCATGTCATGTCATACCTAATCTGGCCTATTACAAGGTTTTTTTTTTTAAGGTTTATTTGATTGTTTTTGACAGAGACAGAGAGAGAGACAGAGAGAAAGAGAGAGCGAAGGGGGAGGGCCCAGAGCAGTCTCCATAGTTGTACATCATCAGTTTTTGGCATGGTTTCATTCCACACAGGTGGGCAGGAGCCGCACAGGGTGGGAACTCAGCTAAGCGCCTCCTGCATGGAAAGCACACCCCAGTACAGCATATGGGTCCACACAGGCTGGGGCCAGGATTCAATCCTCGGTCCCTAGGGCACAAAGTGAGGGCTTAGCCCACTGAGCCAGCCCAGTTTTCCCAAGGTTTTCTTAACTGGTCTTCTTCCCTCCAATATCATTTTACTGAAGTTTTTCTGTTCATTCTATCTAATTAGCTTCTAAAATGTTGTCTAGCTTAGTCTCAAATCCCACCAATATATCTCAAACTTTAATTGTTGGAATTCAAATTTCAAGTCCTATTCTTAATATATTTCAAATGTTCCTCTGTTCAAATACTCTGTCAGTCAAATTTATCTACTTCTTTTTCCCTGATAGAGTAGGTAATTAACCTACCACAGTGCTTGGTACATATAAGGGAGGATAAGAAATATTAGCTTAACCTACTTGGAATAAAATAAAGCTATTACATCCCTAGACCTTTACCCATGCCCTCCTTTCTCTTTGCTGCTTGTCAAAATCTGAGCTATCATGGAAGCCGGATGGCTCAGTGGGTTGAGCACTCGCTTTGCAGCCCTGGGGACTGAGGATTGAATCCTGGCCCTGGACCATACAGACCCATATGCTGAGCTGGAGTGTGCTTCCCATGCGGAAGGCAACCAGTTCAGTTCTTGCTGCCTCGCCCCCCAGTTTGGTCCCTGGCTCAGAGGGGCAAGCCTCCCATGCGGGAGGGCCCCAGCTCACTTCCCGCCATGCATGGCCCTTGCCCACCTATGTGAAACAAAACCATGTCGAAAAACTGATGATGTATAGTCTGCTCTGGGCCTTCCCCCTTGTCTCTGCTTCTCTCTGTCTCTCTCTGTCTCTGTTTCTCTCAAAAACAATAAAATAAATCTGAGGTATCTTTTAGAAGGTCAAGTTCCACCTCTTCCATGAAACTTTTTCTATCCAGCCCATTGTGGTTATTCTCTTTCTAAACTTCTATAGCAGTTGCCTGTTGAAAACCTTATGTGGGTCCTTCCAAAGGGAGAGTAGGCTGGGTATATATCCACCAACTTGTGCTCTGGCATTTTGGCCTACCCTATGCATGCACAGGATTTTACATAAGGGAATACTGAATGCCCAGCGACTTGGGAGGGAACATCCTTTCATGGTGTCAGGTATTGGAAAGCTTCCCAGTGAATCTCTTGGATTTCAGATATACTTCTCCCTACTGCTGTGTCATAGCAGTTACTCTCTCCCCTACACTATCAATGCCAGAATGGAACTCTACTAATGCCTTTTCCTACCTACTAGACTGACATGTGGATCCCAAAGGCAGCAGTGGGTTTGTATATTATCATGTTTTGTGGAATATCAAGATTACTACAATCCTTTTGGATTGTACTCTGTCAGAGAGCTTGACAGCTAACATAGTCATGGGTCAGCTGCCCCATCCCACATGAATGGACATTACTGATGATCCTTGAACAATGTGGGGGTTAGGGGTGATAACCCTCAGACAGTTGAAAATCTGCATATAACTTTTGACTCACCCAAAATGTAGTTGATCCTTGGTATCTGGAGGGCATTGGTTCCAGGACTCCTGTGGATACAAAATCCACGGATGCTCAAGCTCCCAGTATAAAATGGCATAGGTCAATGCATACAGTTGGCCCTCTGCATCTGCGAACTCCCAATGGTATATCAAAGACAGTATAGGTAGTTATTGGAAAAAAGAATCCATGTATAAGTGGATCCACACACTTCAAACTTGTGTTGTTCAGTGGTCAACTATACTTTTGACTCCTACTTCCTAATGCAGCCTGAGAATTTATGTGCTAAGTCACATACCAACTGTGAAAGGCTGTGCTCATATGTTATAGTAATGATAATGCATTCAGCACAGTTGCTGGCTTTCAGGCTATGATTTAATTAAGTTTATGGTGACCCTCCATAATTTGCCATGATTTATCTGGATTTTTCAAGGACTACATTGATACATTAAATGCAGAAACCAGTGTGGGAAACACATAGAATACCCTTGGTTTATGCTCTGTCTGAAGCTTACCCACAATTTTTTTGAAATCTTAATGGAGATATTAGTAATGAAAAGCAAAGCTTCTTTCAACTGGCAAACGTTGGAGACTTGGATCCACTCTGCAGCATTTTATTGTTTTGCTTTTGGAAAACCATCAGAATTGACCACTGACTCATACAAATGATAGATACCATCACTAGAAACAAGAGTTTTAAGATTCTCTGGCTAGGGGAAGCCGGGATGGCTCAGTGGGTTAAGCGCTCACTTTGCAGCCCCCATCCGACAGAGGATCAAATCCCGGCCCCAGCCCCGGCCCGTGTGGACCCATGTGCTGAACTAGGGAGTGCCCCCAGTTCCGTTCTCACCAGGGTGAGACCCCGGCCCAGTTCGTGCCCTGTGCAGCCCCGTGCCCACATGTGGAAAGAAACTATGTGGAAAAACCAATGATGTGCAACTATGGAGACTGTTCTGGGCCCTCCCCCTTATCTCTGTCTCTGTCTCTGTATCTCTCTCTCTCTCTGTGTCAAAAACAATAAAAAATAAATAAATCTTTTAAGAGTCTCTGGCTATATGTTGCTAAACTGTAAAAATGTTACTTATGTCAGAAGCAGAAAACTCTGAAGAGATATGTGGCTGGGACTTAAAATTGTGAAGCAAAAATGGGGCAAGCCTGGATCCTAATATCACTCAGGCAGAGTAATGGTGGTCACCTCTGGACCAAGCTGAATAAACTTAACCTTGAATGTTGATGTTCTACACATGGTGTTAAGGCAGAATAACTCAGACTTTGGGAAATGTACTTAGTGGGTTCTGATATAATTTTTCTGGGAGAGATAAAAAGCCAGGCATGGGGTTTTCCCTGGGAGGATTTGTCATTTCCTCTGTCAGTCATCCTGGGAGGAGTCAGCTCCTAGGAAAAGATGAAGACTAAAAATATAGGTTTTCAAGGACTAATACTTTGAGAAGAAGATAAGCATATAAACAAATGATTATTAAAATAAATAATTATAAGCAAAACAGGAGAACTGGGTTATCATTATTTTCACTGCAAGTTTAGCTACCCAAACAGGTTTAGCCTGAAATCCTATGAACCAGTTCCTAGAAGGGAAACACAACCCATATCAAGGGCCTACAGAACTGGAGAGCAATCATTTTGTCTTGAAAAATAATGAATAAAGTGATGGGAATTATGCCAAGAAGAAATAGGCTATGGTCTTGCATAAAAGAATGAGAAAAAGAAATCAAACAAGAGCAGTGGTTATATTGGGTTTACTCCTTGAAAAATCCTTAATGGAAAAGACCAACTGTAATTGATGGTCACATATTTATATTAATGCTATTGGAGGCTTCCTGAGGTGCTAAATAAATACACAGGGTATTCTGTTTGTTTCCTATACTGGTTTCTGCATTTAACAATATACCAATGTAGTTCTTGAAAAATCCAGGTAGATCATGGTAAACTCTAGAGCAGGGGTGGCGAAACTTTTGGCGATTGAGTGCCAAAGTTTATGAAATAAGAGTATACTCACTTGACTCGTGTGCCAACCCATCAAGTGAGATAGAGGTATCGATTATTTTTATGTTTATAAAAGCATAAACAATAATTTTTTAAATGGTATTCACAGCTCCGCGTGCCGAAATAATTGCTCCTCATGCCACTTTGGGCACGTGTGCATAGGTTCACCACCCCCACTCTAGAGGATCACTATAAACTTAATCAAATAGTGGCCTCAATGGTAGCAACTATGCTGGATGCAGTATTCTTACTAAATACCAGCCTTGTTTGGAGGGACAAGCCTAATTGGTGCTCCCCTAATCATAACCCTCTCTTACTGCTTCTGAAATCCAGTCAGGGCCTCTATAATGCATTGAATTTCTATAGCCCCATCATCGGAATGGGAAGTTTTCCCTCCACATATTTTAGGAAACTTTATTTTTCAAAATTATTTGATTTGCTTTGTCCTATACCCATTGATTTCCAAGGTAAATATACCTACTAAAGGTAGTTGGAAAACCAACAGTTCATGTAGTGACATAACCACCCCCCTTTTACAGAGCATATGCTTAGTCCCAAAGGACACTTTTATTATTCTACCATCATTGGACAGATCCTAATTATTGCCAAGTTTGTTATAACGATAAGTAAGTATATTAATCCCAACATTATATTACATAAAAAGATGCTAAACATTGCACCCGGGGATTAGGTCCCTTCTTTTCACAAATGTGTCCCTCGTTCCCTTTGTTCACAGTGCTGCCAAATGCTATACTTTAGTCTGAAGCTAATGGATAATGCCTCCACTTCATCTACTCTCGGCAGCTGTGGCCACCATCTAAATGAATATATGAATTAAATTAATGTGCAGTGAGTGACTACAGTGTCCTGACCCATATTAAAAATGAGGAGTGATGGCCCCAAGGATAAGTTCCTATTTTCTTTGAAGTTCAGAATCTGTGTGAGGAATAGCTTAAAACCATCTAGCACATAGTTTACCTCCCAACTGTGAACTAGGAAGATGGATAACTCATAAGTGTACTTTCCTTTGGTTCTGGGACTTATTTTTCTATAATACTACCTTGTACTGGTATGGATAATATTCTAGGAATTTATAAAACTTCATTCAAAATAACAAAACAACAATCTAAAGCTCGGACTCTGCCAGGAAAGCATTCGATTTCCTCTTGGCAGTCTGTTCCAGGATGAGGAGGCCATCACTGTAGTAGTCAGGGGCCCACAGAAAACAGAAGGCATCCTCTGAAGGGATTCTGGAGAGATTGTAATGGAAGGACTTTTCATAGAGTCAGGTATGACTAAGAAAGCATATAGGCAAAGTTGAGGATCCCAAGGATACCATCAGGAGAAGTCACTAAAACACTGAAAACTGACAAGAGGAGGGAGGGGATATGTTACAGAGGCCTGGATGAACTGAAAAAAATCAATGGGAGTCCACTGGAGAAGCGCAATTGTCATGGAGGGGGTGCAGTCATTGACACCTGCAGTGCCGGAGCAGAGGGAGTGGGGAAATACTCTAAACCTCTCTCTCTTCCCGCCCTTTGATCTCTTGAATTGCTTCACATTGGCCCAGTTCACCCAGGAACCAGAGGTCAATGAAATCTAGATGAAGTAGCCTATGAGATCAGGATACAAGAGAGTAGAGAATGGATTTGGGGAAGGGTAAAAGGTGAATGACCAACACAATCACTATCTAGGCCAAAACCAAATGCCAACCTCTATTGAATGTCTTATCTTGGTCTAAGGTAGTATTTTCCAACAAATATTCCAGAAGGCTGCTGTATGTATGTGGAGGGGGCCGGTCTCTGCATAAATTCATTTAGGAAACACTGGATTAACACTTTGAAACAGGTTTCACTAATCCAGGAGTTTTCAAAGTTGCAATATGCTAAGTTTCTTTTTTTTCCCCAACAAATAATTATTAAGAACTCTGGTAAATCAGACACTGAGATGTGGGCAGGACACCTATACTTGTGGTACTTTTAATCAAGTGGAGGGCATACAATAAACAGTAAACTAACAAACAAAACTAATTGCAAAGTGTTTATTATGACATTCTCAAATGAGGATAGAACATGCAGCATCTCCCAAACAAAAGTGATTTAGCTTCAGAAATCTTTGTTTCTGAAAATTTTTTAGGAAGTAGGGGGGCTCTCTGAGAAAGACCACTCTATAGGTTTTCTTTCCCCCTTAACTAGTGGTTACATATTCTTAATCTGAAATTTACGTAATTAAATACCTAATACCTATTTTTTGATGCCAGCTTTTCATCCTGCTGGTCAACCACAGCCAATCAGAGAGTAAATCTGATATTTATGAAACATGGGTAATCAGAAGATAGCACGCAAAAGGGGAAACAATATCTTAGAAGTCAAAGCCATTTAAATCAACTTAGCATTTTTCTTGCAGTGTAGCCTTTTTCTTGGAATATACCCTGTAAGGCAAGCTGATATTGTTACTGACATGGCCATGGGGTGGATGTATGTGAAGAAGGCAAAACATACTAGGTTTTAAGGTAAACTCTACATTGATTTGACCAAGATGAGACAAAAAGCAGAAACTAAGTTTCAGAGAGATTTTGTTCATAATACACATTTACCTGACTTTCTGTTAGAGAAAAAGCTTTTTGTAAGAAAATGCATGGCCAGTTGTGATAGACAACACTTGGTGCCCCACCTTGCTGTCCTTTACAGGGCTGGTGCACCCCACCCCAGCTGCTGTGAGTGTGGCCTTCGAAGGGCTCACAGCTGCCCCTGCTCACATCTCCCTAAGCCCTGCCACCAAGAGGCAATGGTCTATGCCAGAGACACAAGCCCCAAGATTCACCTTCAACAGAGACCCCAACCTGGCTGACATTGTCCCTCCTTCACTCTCTCACTTATACATTTTTCCTGAAGATCACATCTATAGCTATGATGCTCCATCTTCATGGAGCTTTACAGGAAACTGGGAAGCAGAAGGGTTTTAAAAGAAATCATGCGGAAGTTTAATGACAGAGCAAGAAAGGCGACCTACTCCTCTATACTACTCTGTGCACTGGTCTTTCTAGTTTGCCTTGTTGAGAGTTAGCTACATTAGTTAATATAATAATTTCCATTTGGCGGGATGGTGGGATAGCTCAGCAGGTTGACCACTTGCCTTGCAACCGTGAGGTCTGGGGATCAAATCCCAGACCCGGCCAGTTCAAACCCATATGCTGAACTGTGGTGCAACTGGTAACCACCAGGATGGCAGTGAAGGTTCTCGCCCAAGTTCAGTTCCTGATCCATAGGGCTCCACACCCACCTGTGTGGAATGAAACTATATCACAATTAATGATGCATGGCTATGGAGACTGCTCTGGGCCCTCCCCCTTCTTTCTCTCTCTTCTCAAAACAATAAAATAAATCTTAAAAAAAAAATAAATTCCCATTTTGATTTGTTCTAAACAAGAATATATGTACAGAAAAGCTTACTAATTTAACTCTGTTATCCACACCTATTTATATGATTAGTCACCATTATTGTGTTTGGACCATTGATCCAAATTATAGGAAATATCTAGGAAAATAATTAAAACTGTGACCCTTCTGAGACCAGCACTCTAATGAGCTTTTTAAAGAGATAACAAAGGTTACAATCCTTAAAGAGCATTTGCTATGTGATATTAACTGTTGTTAGAATAGCATTTGCATTGCACATTATGGTTTATAATACACTGTCATAAATATTTCATTTATCTTCACAGTAACCCTGTGACCTGAGTAACACAGTGAGATCCCTGTTTAATAAATGAAGAAACTGAAGTTCAGGGATATTAAGGGACTTCTTCAATGTCTGATAGTTGCTAAGCTACTTAGTGAAGATCTGACAGAGAGTTGTGGGGTTTTTATTAGCATATTTGGAGCCTTTCTACTTTATTGCTTATTTTATCCACTTTATCATGTTTTTTCATTTCTTAAATTATTATAAATTATAACATAAAGTTATGGTTTAGTCATCATTAAAATTTTATAACCCTATTTGTATTTTAGAACACAAGACCTAAAAATTCTACAAGGTAACAAAATAGGCTGCATAATTAAACATTTATCCAATTTCTATGAAGTGGATGTGTCAAGATTTTTATTTCTTACTACTTGTTATAAATTTGACTTGTAGTTCTGTAAAATTAATGTTCATTGATTTCTCAGAAAACTGTGCATTCACTAGACAGAGGGTTTGGTTTTCAGGAAAAACAAACAGTACATCATTATTGATTATGTATTGCCTCTCCTTAGGAGCTGTTGAGAATGTGAAAACTCTTCTAAATGAGTATTCAGACGCAAAACTCTATTTAACTCATTTCCCAAACCCAGCCGTCTCCTAGCCAACTACAGCATAGTGTACTTTAAAATACCAGTATATTTTTCAGCCAAAAAAAAAGTGTCAAACAAGAAATGTGTTCCAAGCATTAGCTTTTATACTTGGAGGAAATACATGGTTTCCGCTTAGTGGGACAGAATGAAAACCACTTCTTCTCTGTGGCTTAAAAGAATATACCCCCCATTTGCCTTATTTTCTTGAGTTTATGCAGTTCGAAGTGACAATGGGAATATTGATGAGGCAGAGAGGGAACACAGAGCTATTGGGGGGCTCAGGCATATCTTAGAAATGTCTTATGCACTTAAGTCTAACTCTAGGCATGCATGAAAGAGCCAAGCAAATTTCATGTAGTTGCCATAGTCTAAGGGTTCCAGAGGGGAGTTACTGATCACAGTTATTTACTTAAGCACAAATGGGAAACTAAAGTAACCTCAGGGTCACACTGCAATAGCTCTAGACTTGGGTTAAAACGTTAAAATTAATGGAAAAGAACAAGCAGTAAGGCCATCGGAGTGCATTGAGCAGTCTCACCATAATTAAAGACAGACTTGCAGCCAACTGACATTACCTGCCACTCTGGGACGGGAGCAGGTTTATGCATTCCAGCAAATCTCTAAACACCAGGTGGTTGCAAGTTCTTCCTACACAGTTCTATGCCTTTAAGAATGCAGGCTTCCTTCAATGTTGTTGATGGAACTGATTACCATGGGAAGTCATTTTAATTACTTTTTAATACTCAATAGTCATGTAACAGAGGATTTAAATACCATCTGAAGCCTGGTATGGGCTTCAAGCAGAACACACAGAAGGTAAGGGTGCACAGCACTACTGAGCGTGAAGAGCTTAACTCTGCAAGCTACAAACATAACTTGCAAGTCACTGAGATCAAGTCACCTAGAGTTAGAGATCTGTTAAATTCTCAGAAGGTACAGCTCTCTTTGGAATAATAAGGAGAAGAAAGATTTGGAATGAAACAAGAAACACATAGGAGTCCCAGTTAACAAAACTTTATTACCTTACTACTGCCAATTGGACACATTCAAGGGGTGATTTAAGCCTATTGAAGGACTAAGATCATTGTCATCATCTGGCTATTTCATTCTAGCTGGGCTTGGGTCACTGTGTTGGCCGTCTTTCCCCAGAGATGCGCCTTCACACAAAGAAAAAAATAGCTCTGCTCTGCAGCTTCCATAAAACTTGACTTTAGCTAATAGTCCTTAAACCTGAAACTAGCAAAAAGTTTATCTTCATTAAAAGTATAAAAATAAATAAGGCAGAGAACTGAGGTGATTATACAATAACAGAGAAAAATTAATGTTTTCTTTCAAGACGTCTAATGAAATTAACTGGCAGAAATGAGGAGTTATTTTTTGTTTTTGTTTTTTTGAATTTTTTGTTTGTTTTGTTTTGTTTTTTAGCTTTATCTGCATAACTGCTTCTGATTCCATCTGTCAGGACTTGGTGGTAACAGATCAAACATCCAGACCCTTTCTCGGGGTCCGGAGGGATCTCATTGTAACCCAAGGTTGATACAGCTGGCAGCAGCTATTGTAGTTTGACCATGACCTAGGATACACATTCCCTTAGCTATTCTGGCTTAGAAGTGATCACCTCACCATAGAGCTATGATAACAAGAGATTTCATTTTCACTGCATTTTTTCTACATAACATTTGAAAGACATAACTGCTTTCAGAAGTTGGACAATGGGGAAACTGAGGCAGAGTTGAAGAATTATTTGCTCCAAACCACAGAACTAATAGAGTCCACTGTCCCAGATGTAGTGGCATATCCCTTCCTGCACAAATGTTTGGGATTAGTCACCCACAAAGATGCTCACTGTTCAATTAAACTGAAGATCAGCAAACACCTGAAAATAACAATCAATATTTGTGAATCTCTCTGTGACTTACCAGCACTTTCCCTTGTCATGAATTTCTACTCCCTGATTTTTATTTATATATCAAATTGATTGCAAATACTTATAGAATTAGGAATGTCTGGGAGATTTGCATTTTAAAATTTTCTCATCCCCAAGCATTGTTAAATCTATCTTCCCAGTATCACTCAATCATGCTAATGGATAAGACTAGGGTCCAAATAACCATATTATTGGCAAACCAGAAAAATCTTTTATTTTTCTGATAGAACAAAATATTTTATTCTCAAGTTATCAGACATTTTATAAATATTTCAAAAACTAGAAATATTTTAAAAATTTAAGTGGATTGTTAAACATGCAATGCTAGCCTTCTTACTGCTGAGGAGACGGGTCTTTGTAAGGTACACTTTGGTTGATTAAGCCACATGTGCACAAGACAGCACACAACATACAGTTGTGATCAGTGCCTCAAACTCAAGGTCTACAACTTACCCTCCTGCTCAGCAAGATCAGAAGCCTCTAACTCCTTCCAAAATCCTCTGTGGCTCTTTATATCAAAGCTTTAAAGAGACTACAAATTAATCTACACACAGAGAGACACATTTAAAGAAAAAAGTTGAGGATCTACCCTAATATTATTCCATCATTCTTATTCTAAAGAAACCCATCATATCCTTTAATAGTTAAAAACGCAAAAACAGAAATTACTCATTTTATTTTATTTTATTTTATTTTATTGATTTTCAGAAATCACTCATTTAGAAAAGTAAAGTTAGGCCATTTGTATTTGTTTTCATGTGTTCAGTGACTGATAGGCAGATTTTTTTTCCAAATGAATGTCTTTGGTGTTTTCTGAAATGAATTCATCTGTTCTAAATGTACTGCTTTGTTTTCAATTATTCCAAGACCTGAGAACATTAACTATCCCAGCAGTAAGTCAAACTAAAACAGTGGTTCCAGACATTTAAACTTTGACCCTAAGTAGTAGTTGCCCTTCATGATGATTCATTTTATATTTTTTCCTCTAGAGGTCTAATCTTTCAGCCCTTTCCAGACAACCTATAATTCTGCTCCTTTGCCCTCTCTAAAATTATCCAAGTGCTGTCTGCCTTCAAAAGAGAGTTAGTGCTCTAATGGCAGAAGCAATGAAGGTCAGCCAAAAACTTTGGGTCTATCTGCCCGGGGACAGGGGATTCCTAAATAATTTCAGCAGTCCCAGAAAATAATGACTGGTTTCAGTAACCTGATGACAGGCAAAACTACTACCCCATTATAGCAAGGAAGTTTGTTTCTTCACTGGGAAGAATTCATTTGCTGAGTTTCTGTATATAATGCTAACTAACTGTGAGGCTGAGTAAACATGACTGGCTATGTAGCCCCATAAATAAGCCAATAAAAACAGCAACAACTGCTGAGCTTGTGGGGTGATTGCTGTTGCCCCTTAAGTATGCACAGCATTTGGTTCTCACTCCACATCATTCTCTTGCTTTCCTCAGGGACATGCATGGAAGGCATCCGTGTTTTATTGTTTGTCTTCAGACCTGGCTTCCTAACTTATCTTAAAAGATCTATGAGATGACTACAGCCAAGTTCTTTTGAGGGCTTGGTCTCAAACTAGGTTAATATCCATAAACATTGTGAGCTAGAAATTGTGAAAGTCAATTCTCCACTACCTGAGAGGGGTTTACCTGTGGCTACTCACTATTTGCTACTTGCTTATGGGTCAGCCCATCAAACATCAGAAAGTGGGATGAAAGTGTAAAGGTACCAGAAGCGATTCCTGAAGGTACTGGTGAGTGATTCCTGTGACTCAAGGCCCTTCCTACAGCATTACTAAGGCAGATATTGACAGCCATTCAATATTCACAGAGTACATTTATTAATAACTTCTTTGTATTTTCCAGATCTTTCCCCCTACTAATTGCAGAGTTAAATTCTAAAAATAAACTTGTCAAAGATATGATAGTGTATTTGTCTACAAATCCACTGTCTTTGTCTACATACAAGTGGTACTCTTAATCAATTTTCAGTCTCAAGTGGACAAAAAGTAGAAAGAAAACCATACCAATAGTATGGAGCAAAAGTCTGCAATATCAAAGAGTTGAGTTCCTACAGCTTGGCTTAATTTTGTCACTGGCATTGTAAAGAGCATTATTCAAATAATAAAGAAACTGGAATTTCTTCCAATTAGTACCTTCTCCTTTCAGGTTTTAATATCTGGAATTAAGATCATTTACAAAACATCAAATGAGTACCCCAAACACATGACTGATGCATTTAAAAGAAACATGATCTCTGATCTCAAGGAAAACACAAACAACTTTCCATTAAACTCTCTTCGAAAATCATTCTCTTCTATTTCTTGGCCCCTCTTTTGCCATTCTTAAAGAGTGGCATTGGTTTCCTCCCTTAATCTGTATGAAGTCAGAGATTTTCTGTCTTAAAATATCTTCAAAGAACTGTCCTCTTAAATCTCTTTACAATCTTCACTGTTCCTTGTATGTGCTGCTTAAGTTTTTCACAAACTTCTCATTGTCATTTAGTATTGTTCCTTTCACTCAACCTGGATTTATGAACAATTTAAATGACACAATATGTGTGTGTGTATATATATATTATACACATATATATGTATACAAATATATATAGATATAGAAACAGATGTAGATATAGATATATTTGTCTTGTACTTTTCCTCATTTTAATGTAAAATTCTTTCAATTTTAGCAACTAATAATTTTATATCATTGTTATGGTATGTCTACAACCTGACTACACACAGAAGAGAAGTTACTGGTTTTCTAAAAACTAGGCCATTACCTCACTAATTGCTATTCTTGTTTTGGAGCTACTTATGCAGGCTTGAAGGACATAATTTAGACTGGCTTCCTTAAATACGTTTCTGCCTCATTTTTCTTCCATTAATCAAACTTGCTTTGTCCCTTTTTCATTCTTCAGTTTGATTATTAGTCACTCATTTTTGTTTTCCACCAAACTTAGATTAAATTTCTTAATAAAATTCTTCAAAATACGAAATCAGCACTTCCTGTGCAGCAAAAGACACAATCATTCACATTGTGCCAAGGATTTGCCATCTCTCCACAATAACATCTGCCTCCAAAAGCAAAGTTAGACATATTCCTTTTGTTGATTTTTATATTTTCATGTTAGGCTTCCTCAGAGGCGCTGGATTTATTGCCCCATTATTTTGATTTGGCCTCTTCTTCATCTTTGTGTTATTGACCCGTCCATCTATTCACTGATACAATTACTTTCCTCCAAAAATGAAAATAAATCTTCCTAAACTGGAGACGAAATTATAATTTATTCCTTCTGTTGAATTCTTTTGTTAGTTTCTCATGTTTCTTTAAGAGTAGAGGATGACTTTAACACACCATCACTTTGTCCTTGCTTGTCTACTAGCATCAACACCCTGGAGAAATTTCATAAGGGTCAGGTAGCATTGGTTACACGTACATTTTCCTAACCCCCAGTAAACTCTGCACAAGTTCCCTAAGGTTTAATCAAGATAACCTGTTTAGTACTTAGCTAAGCAAATGAGACTTTCTTGAAGTTTTTCAGGAATGGAGACTAGCATTTCCTGAGTGCCTTCCATGCAGCTGTCATTAATACCACGTTAATTTATTTAAGTGTTGCAAACAGCCTCATGAATTACAGACTGTGATCCCTATTTTGCAATAAGAAATCGATCACCTCACAGGTGAAGTGAGTTTGCCCAAATTATATAGCTGCTAAATAGCAGAGATGGAATTAGTGCCCAATATGCCAGACTTTGTCTACAATACACTATATCATTCTGTCTCTAAACATATTCTACCCTTTCAAGAAACAGAAGAACAAAATCTACCAACCCCTCTCTCTCTGAGCCAGAGTAATAAATAAAATTCACATTCTTTGCTAATGACCCACCATTTATTATTCCCAGGCAAGTGGAAGCAAGCAAGCGTTTGTGATAAAAAAGACTTTTTAACATCATTTTCCACCTATGATTCCTAAAGTTTATTTAGACTTCTACTCAAACTATCCTCACATTTTAGTATCACCAGTATCTGGCTCCTGAATATAGTCAAAATGTATTAGCTTGTTCTTAAACAGTGTTGACCCTGAGTATACACAGCATGTTTGTGTCTACAAAATAGCCATCAAAGGGAAGCTGGGATGACTCAGCGGGTTAAACACTCGCTTTGCAGCTCTGGAGCCCGAGGATCGAATCCTGGCCCCAGCCCATGCGGACCCATATGCTGAATTGGGGTGTGTCCCCAGTTCAGTTCTTGCCGGGGCCTATGCAGGAGGATCCTGGCCCAGTTCCTGCCCTGCACGGCCCCACGCCCACCTATGGAGTGAAACTATATGGAAAACTAATGCCATCAACTATGGAGACTGCTCTGGGCCCTCCCTCTTCTGTCTGTTTCTCTCTGTCAAAAAAATAAATAAATAAAAATAAATCTTTAAAATGTGTTTATTCATAGAACAGTTTTTTAAAAAAAAAATAGCCATCAACCATCAGGAAAAATAAAAAATAAAAAACATTAAAAAAATCTGGATGTATGGTTCATTGAACATAAAGAACTGAATATGTATTTGAGGACATCTGAATTTTTCAACTCCATTCTTCATTTCCCCCAGCTGTTTAGCATTGCAAATGTAAGTGCTGTCTGTTACCATCTCTTGTTTGTTCTTCCTTCAAAGAATTTCTTGGTTTTCCCTCTTTCTGTCCATTCTCAGAAAGTGGTCTGTGGCTTTTCATTCTTTTGTTGATCTAAAACCTTCCTAAATGCAGTCTCTCTGCCTCCAATTCATCCGACATACCAAACAGCCAGACTAATCTTTGTAAAGCTTTGCTTTCATCCTTTTACTTCCTTGCACAAGCATTTCCAATGGTTTTGCCTATTTCGTCAAATATAACACTCCTCAGTCTAACGGTGGAGGCTCTCTAAAGTCAAGCCCTGCCCCCATCTGTCCTTTCTCACTATTCCCCAGCACAAGACCACCCTCTGGTGCGGCCACTGATTTCTCCAGGCTCCACATGAGCCTGTGCTGTGTGGCCTTTGGTTCCACCTCTGTGCTATGTCTATGTGGCAGCCTTGGTCTGGAGCCATCTCCACACCCTCCTCATGTTTCCAGCTGAATGTGTGTTTCATGAGTGACCTGCTAGTGAACAGGAAGAACTTAACAACCTGACAGATATCAGGTGACCTGAAGAAAGCCCTGAAAGGTGGTGGGAACTGTGCTGCCACAGGAACTGCATTTCTGCAATGAACCTATGAAGGATGAGGAGTGGGAAGAAGAGGAAAGAAGGGACAAGACAGGATGGAAAGGGGTTAAACTAGTACAGGGGTCTCCAAACTTTTCAGCCCGTGGGCCACATTAACTATCAAACAGCAGTTTGGGGGCCGACTACACACTCGAGGTCCAAATAAAAAAGAATCAAACATAGATGTTGTTTTTAATTATTTATTTAATATTATTTTATTCAGATAGAAAGGTCTCCACGGGCCAGATGAGAGGGCCTCGTGGGCCACATTCGGCCCGCGGGCCGTAGTTTGGAGACCCCTGAACTAGTTGTTACAGACACTGGAATATGGGTGAGAGAGAAACTGAGTCACGGGGAAATAAACATAAGCCAATTTCTGGGACTTTGGGAAGAAATTGGATCATCAGAAGTCAATGAACCAACTGGAGAGGTTTCTATTTTTTTCTTGTGGAAGCAGATTTACATGTTCCGAAGAAAGGACTACCTGTGCCTATGGGCAAAGTAACTCAAGGCTGCAAAGATTTGGAAATGATAATATCAGGGTACCAAATAGAGTATCGCAGCTTTGAAATTCACAGTGGGTGGTTCAGTAGCTTTCAAGAGGACCAGAACATAGGTTAACTCCTTGTGCAGAGGGCACATTTGTTCATTATCAGGATTCCCAGTATCTTGTTATTCCAGGCACTATTTTGAGGCTTATGTGCAACTTATCTCTTTGTAAGTTCTAAAGGTAGCACAGCTAGACTACAACTATGTCTGTGGAATTTTTTTCTCTCTCTTTCTTGAAACTTGTTCATCTTTTCCATATGTAAATCTGGAAATCTGTATGTGCATATTGGTCTTCTTATGACCTGCAGTGTGCCAAGGGGATTTTCCTTTTGTGGATGTTGGATGGTAGCAAGGCAATCCTAAAGTTGCTGCTCATATTATTAAACAATATTGTCTCTGGCAGGGAAACATTGAAGTCAGAAGTTTGTCAGCAAATACTAAATGCCCAACAATAGCCTCGCCAGTCTAGGTCTGGACACATTCTAATTTGGGACAGTAGGTTTGAAGGGCCCCTTAATGTTACAATTGGCATTGGGAATTCAGAGAAAGTTTCTTTTTCAAAGTGAAGCTACTGAGGTTACTCACATAGGCATAGCTGTCAAATTACTTAACCTCTTCAAGCTTCAAGTTCCTATATGTACATATATAGTGCTGTGCACATTAAATAACTCATGCACGCAACGCCCTGACCATTTGGCAAGTGTTTTAATATTAGCAACTGTATAACCATATTCATAATGCTTATAATAACTCCTGTTTGGCAGCAGTGTTTGGAAATATGATGTATCTTGCAAGTAATTGAAGCCTAATTCTATATTAAACCTTTACATTTTCAATTGTTACCATTGCTAAAATGTGTTTCATACATTCCTGTTTTCTTAATTCCATAAAGTGAGATATGTTCTGGAAAAGGAGCACAGGGGGCTTTTTGGGAGAGATGCAGCTTTACTCTAATTTCTGAATTTTCTGTTGCTGTTATGGTTTTAAAGAGTAGACCTTGAAGGGTCTCTGACAAGAATGAAGAGTCTCAAAATTAATATTAATTTGTTTCAGTGTGAGTCTATTTCCATACTGCCAAAACACCTTGCAAACCCTGTAAGGGAGGAATTTGTCCATTTAACAAATAACTCTTGGGTATTTACTATGTTCCAGGAATTGCTCTACATGCTGAATAAATAGCAGGAAATTGACAAAACTTCCTATTCTCATGTTTACATTCTGGTTGGAGCTACATTTAGGCAATAAAAAAAACCCCAACAAAACATAAGTTTTATATGAAATGTGAAAAGGTGGTAAGTGGTAGGAGATTACACTTTTAAATAAACAATGAGGTGAAACTTCCCTGGTATAAGGTGTCATTTGGTCAAACACATGAAGGCAATGATGTAGGGAGACATAGAATTATGAAAAAAGAGCATTCCAGGTGGGAACAGCAGCTGTAAAGGCCTTGAAGGTGGACCTCACTTGCCTCAAGGAACAGCAGTGGGGAAGGAGAAGTTGTTGATGAATAAGAGGTAAAGACAGTGGTAGGAGATGAGGCCAGAAAGGGTGTTGAGTACACAAAAATCATTTTCAGGACCTTGGCTTTTGTTCTGTGCAAAGAGAAAGTCCATGGAGTATTTTGAGCAGAGGAATGATTAGATTAAAATTTTCAAAAGTTCTTGAAACTCCAGCTACTTGAAAATAGACTGTCGGGGGCTACATGTAGAACAGGTTTGAAGGGGAAGAAGGAGTTCAGTTTGGGAGTATGTTGAGATTGAGATGTTTATTATAAAACCAAGTGGCAATACCAAATAAGGCATTTAAATATATGAGTTTGGAGTTATGGAGAAAGATTCAGAAACAGCCACTTATGTTAACAACCAACTCTTACAAACATGGGAGAATATCTGCACCACCTTAAAGTAGGCAAGGATTTTTTTAGACACACATACACACAAACACTAAGTATTGTGGGTAGGGACTGATAATTTAAAATATTTCAAAATTTTAAAGTTCTGCTTCTAAAATGATCATTAAGAAAACTTAAAACAAGTTTCAGAATGGGAGAAAATATTTGCAAGATATCTGATAAATGATGTGTGACCAGAATGTATAAAGGTCTGTTATACATCAATAATGAAATGACAACCCAATTTTTAAAATGGGCAAAAGTCTTGAATAGTCACTACATAAAAGACAGTAGAAAAATAATCAATAAACACCTAAAAGTATATTCAACATCATTAGCCATCAGGAAAGTACAATTATAACAACTATGAGACACTACTTCTAGCCCATTAGAATGGATAAAAGTGAATTAAATTTGATAATACCAAATACCGGGAAGGATGTGCAATAACATGAATGCTCACACATTCTCAGACATTAAGATGGGACAACCACACTAGGGCAATTTGTGAAGTTAAACACACATCTGCTCTTTGACCTAGAAATTCCATGCTCTGGTATTTACCCAAGAAAAGTGAAAAATATATGTCCACAAAAATAATTGTATAAAAACATTCATAGCAGCTTGATTAACAATAGTCAAAAATCTAGAAGCAAACCAAATGTGCACAAGCATGTGAATGGACAAAACAATGTATTCATACAGGACACTACTCAGCAATAAACATGTGGCCCACATAACCACATGGATGCATATCAAAAATATTTTGCTCACTGAGAGAAGCCAGACTGCTCCCCAAAGTGCATACTGCAATATGATTCCATTTATATGAATTGTAAAAATAAGCAACATTAATCAATAATGTGAGAAAATCAGAAGAGTGCTTGCCTCTCTACTGAAGTGGGACTCACTGATAGGACATGAGGGAATTCCCTGAGATGACAGAAGTGTTCCATATCTTGATTTGGGTGTTAGTTACATGAGTATGCGTATTTGTCAAAGCTCCTTAAACTCTTCACTTAAGATTTATATGTTTTATGGGATGAAGACTATGTTTTGATTTTAAAAGAGAACTGTAAAACTAGCCATGGTTGGCCATTTTCTCTTCTACATGAATAGATTGCTCCCTGTTCTCTCACTGTTCTCAATGCAAGCCGAGCCTTATTAGGTGTTGCTTCTTGTTTGTAGATCTTGCTTTGATGGGAGGAGAGAAGGGAAGAATTTTTAGAAAAGGAAGAATTAGTTGTATGGATATGTAGAATTAGTTGTATGGATATATTCCAGGATTCCAACAGTCCCAGTTTTACCCAAGGTTAAAATATCCTAGTTTAAGTAGTTATATATTCTGTAGAGTAATCTCTACAAAATTTACAAGCTCCCACAAGCACTTTTCCAAAGAGAAAAATACACACTTGCCAAATAATTGATTCAGCAATTTTGTGAACCAATTTAAATTTAAATTTCAGTTTATGGCTTCTATATTTTGTGCAAGTCATAAGTAGGAACTGAAATCTATGAAATAACATGCAGTCGGCAGAACAGGGTCTGAGTTTTCTACATACTTCACTTTGAACCAGTTCAATCTGAGAGATTGACTGTGAGTCTATGAATATATAAGTATTGCTTTTCCTACAACCTGTGTTCTTTATCGGTGTCCATCACTTAGTGAAAGCCTCAGAGGTTTTTGAGATCTTTAAAAGAATTTTGACTTATACTAACTATTGCCAAATAGGGTTTTCAAGACTACTTTGCACCTACCACCCACCTCTTACTCAGTCTGGTCACAGACAGTTCTTGATGTGCTTGTGCCCCTTTTAAGAACCTTGAGGTTGTTTGTTTTAATTTGCTGAAGACCAGGGAACTAGAAACCCAGTCAAGTATTTCATAAGCAAGTGTAAATTAAGTGCACACTCAACAATAATTGAAACTAGTATAATACTGATGCAAAATGTAATAACAAAATATCACAGAAATTGTGCAAGAAATTGTATACAAGGGCTGTCTGGGAACAAGCCAGCCATTGTCAATATAACAATATTATTAAATGGCTGGATACTTTCCAGACAGCCCTCAAATATCAGAAATTAGAATATTTCACATATGGAAAAGGGGTGAATTTTCACCAAATGAGTAGGTTCAAAGATTAACAATTTGGGACAAATAAGGAAGTCTTCCTATTTTATACAAAATATCAAAAGTAATTTCAATTTGATTAAAGTTTTAATAGTACCAAAAAACACTATCAAAACAATAGAAGAAATATGCGGGCTGTTCAGAAAAAAGAAATCTAGCCATGAATGCCTCTATTTTTCATAGTACATGGCCGGGTACTTCTAGACAGCCTTCGTATATGTGAATATTAATATGTCCTTGGGGTGGGCTTATTTCCAATAATACTCAAAGAAGAAATAATAAAAGGATTGATTGATTTTACTACATAAATTATAACAATTTTACATGTAAAGCATGAATAAAATTATAAAGCAATCAACACATAGAAAAATAACTGTACATTTATGACATCCTGGGATTATCTCAATCCATTACAGTCCTGATTATCTCATGTCAATCAGAAGCTCCAACTGATAGTTAAGCATCTTTGGGTAATTTTTTAAATTACTTAACAAAGAAAAAGTTCAATTAGTGAACTACAAAGCATGGAGTGCTCATTAGCAATAGGCTTTGTATATAAAGAGCCTCTGCAAAGCAATTTAAATTCATACAAATAAAAAAATAGACAAAGAACATGTAAAAGCAATTCATAAAGAAAATGTGTCCACCAAAAATAAAGTATTAGAAGGACTGTCCTAAATAAAGGGATACATGGACATAGGCTTTATGACTCCTATTTGGGTAATTTTATTGGTTCTTGGTTAAATTTGCCAGTTAAATGCACATGAGTAGACAAGGAGTTCCGCTGATGCTGCCACATCTTCAGTGGGACTCCATTAAGCCAAGACTATACTTATGAGACAAGTCCAGTCTAAGAATATAGACTGTGGAGGAAGCCGAGATGGCTCTGTGGGCTAAGTGCTCACTTTGCAGCCCCAGGGACTGAGGATCATATCCCAGCCCATGCCCACAGGGCCCATATGTTGAACTGGGGTGTGCTTCCCATGTGGGAGTCCCCCAGTTCAGCTCTCAACCTCCCCCCACCCCCTGGTTTGGCCCCTGGTTCAAAGGGTATGCCTCCCATTTGAGAGGCTCCCAGTCTAGCTCTGCCCGCGTGGGTGGAATGAAACCATGTAGAAAACTGATGATGTACAACTATGGAGACTGCTCTGGGCCCTCCCCCCACTTCTGTCAAAAACATTAAAATAAACCTTAAAAAGAAAAAGAATATAGACTGTGAACAGGGGAGATAAAAGCTCTTTGGCTTTTCCAACTTGGAATTCATGGCTTGGTCTTCATTTATATAGCTGTCCTAAGTTCCTGAGGTTAGCAGCCATAGGCACCAAACATTGACTTCTGTGTCTTCAGTGTAGGGATCACGTTTATTGAGGCAGTTTGTTAGTAGTCAGAGGAGGACCTGGTCTACTCTAGATTCATGGAGACCCTATCTGGAATCCTGGCTCACAGTTTACAATTTGAGATCCTAACCCCTCTGACCCTTACCTTCCCAACTGAGATAGCTTTCCCAAATAAGAGAAACAATAATACCTACCTTATAAAGTTGCTATAAATATTTAATGAGATTATAGTTATAAAGCACTTAGCATTGTGATTGATACTTAAGATCTACTAGGAATTGTTGGCTAGTATCTTCATTATGAGGGGTGGGGGGTGGGGAACCACCTTAGTTTTCTTCCTTCTATTAAAAAAAATGTGCTAAGACATCAAAGAATGATTTAGTTCACTTTTACTGGGACATCCATGTGGTACATTTGAAAAGTATAGTACTTGACATTAGAAGATCTGTTCCTAGTCCCAACTCCTTCTCAAACATTAGAAGTCACATGACTACTCTGGGCCTCAGTTTCCCCGTTGTTAAATAAAGTAGCTGAACACCTAATTGCTTTACCTCTTTCTGTCCAATATTTTACTCTAAAGAAAGATAAAACAGCAGATAAATTAGGGTCTTTAAGTATGCCTATATCTATAGTAAGTAATAATGAAGGTTATTTGAACTAATGTGTGGTAGTTTTTTAAACCTAAAAGAAAGTATATATTAATTTGTTAAACAGCTGGAATTATATCAATCCATTATAGCAATGATTATGTCATGTCAATCAGAAGCTCCAACTGGTTTTTAAGCATCTTTGAGTAATTTAAAAAAATTACTTAACAAAAAAAGAAAAAGTTTAATTAGTGTACTACCAAGCATGGAAAGCTCATTAGTGTGAATAGTTTGCAAACTATCCTGTGTGCTTAGTATCAGTGAAGATATCCCAAACACTAACAGTTTCAAAGGAAAATCAAAGTCAATGCTAATGTACCTTACAGAGCATGTAACGAGTAAAAATAAAGATGGCCAATAGTTTGGGGCATTTACAGAGAGCCAAGAACTGTCCAAGTCTTTTTATGCAGATTATTTTCTTTAATCCTCACAACAACATGTTTATTTCTATTTTAAAAATAAGAAAACAGGAACTTAAGAATGAGAGCTATTGTTATCTAATACACGAATCCTCAGAATTGCAGTGTTTCAAAAATAAAGGAATCTACAACAACTAGTTTGAAAACATTTGACATTAAACCCCTCCTTTTTACAGGCAAAGCACTGACAATGTGCAAGACATACACATAAGGAAGCTTCTGCCATGGAAGTTCAAATATTTAGGAGGTGGCAGTAGTTGGTAAAACACATAGGTAACATATGCTGGCATTTAAGAAAAATTAAGTGGATTATCCACTTAAGAATTATCACTAGAACATTTTTAGTTTACTCTTGATGTCTCCTTGCTACTCAGCATGCTTGAGGCATTTAAATTCACATAATTAGTGTGAAAGCACTAAAAAACATGAATTTTAGTATTAACTCAAGCAACACATAATTAAGAAAGTAAGTCTACAACAGAAAAAACATACAAGGCTTGCAATGCCAAGAAAATGGCTTTGGATTATCTGCTATTAAGAAGCATTTCATCCCAGTCCCTGCTCTTCACTCATTTATTCACAATTATAGGGAACCTGCTCACTGCTCAGGAATTGGGCCCTGAATTGAGACCATGGAAAACTGACAATGCTAAATTAATGTTGAACATCTGTTATTACCATTAACCTAGGGTCTCCTTCCAGAGGTATCCTTTGATCTTTAAATACAGCTGCAAAAAGTGAAAGAAAAAAAAAGAGAAAAGTCAACACTGGCCACACTCAAGGCTTTGTCTTTTGGCTGGAGAGTTCAAGGTGGATTTACAGATAAATCTTTCACAACCGGATGCTAATTATACATCTGAGTATCACTCCCTATGGGTGTTGTCCTATCTCCCCCTAAATACAGAGGTCACTTTGCAAGTGCCTCAATCAAACTCTAAATTACCAGGATTACTTGCTGTTTCTTTGAAAATGACTTTCATGTGAAAATGCTTCAGAAACATTAAAGTTAATCACCCCCTATCATTACTTGCATCCAGCAGCATAGTAAAGAGGAAATTAAATTCTTCTTCATTCTTTCCTACAAAATGAGTTAGAATTTTACTCAATCTTCTCCATTTCTCCAATTTTCTTTTTATTATATGTAGAAATGGGGCACAACCCAATGCTTCTCCTTCTCTCTTTTTTTCAATAAGAAAAAGGTAAAACACAGACTGCTCTAAAACTTTTTAAAAATAAATAAAATTTCCAGAATGAGTTATGCTACTACTAACGGTGTATTGTGAGGTCTAGAAATATAAATCCATGGGTGGTTAGGTCTTTAGTAAAAGAGATATACCTTAATGACATAGTCAACATAACCACTGAAGACTTCATAAATATGCTACTCTACATATTTTATTCTCAGTGTTTAGCAAATCCTGTATGTTCATTTTTAATGAGGATGGCCAATCCCCAAATTTTCCCTCTATCTCAAACTTTTCCAGGGGCTGGCCTGAGTAGAAGATGAAAATCTTGCGTCTTCCAAACTCCAGGGTGCTCAGCTTGAGCTCCATGAATAAAATATGACTCTGATCATTAAAATGTAATAAAAGCTAGTACTTTGAAACCTTAACCTAAACAAACTTGCTCTCTGATCTTGAGGGCAAATTTCAGCTGTTCTCTCAGCAGGGCCTCCTCTACAGAAAGTTCAGGCCTCATAGAACCCACTGAAACCTGCTCATCTGAGCCATGCGCAGCTAAATACACAGGCAGAGCCATTTCCACAGTAGGGAATCTCCTGATGGCTTTATGTGCTTTGTCATATTCAGGCTGCCAGAGTCTTCTTACTCTTAGCCTCCTCCCAGAAAGAATACTGTGATCAGCAGGAGTCATGCTCAGGTTGTATAGAGATTACATTTGTGGTTGAGTGTCCCTCAATTTGTCTCTCCCAAAATTTTCTTGCAGGAAAACAGAACAAGGTGACTTTTCAATCAGCTCGTTCTTTAAAGGAAGGTGTGGCAAATGTTCACAAAGATTTATTGGGCAATGGGATTGAGAGAGAAGGCCCTCAAGTAAATAGCATGGAAACAGCATACCTTCATTCAAACTGTGCTCGTGGCCTTTCTTTGCTTTTTTTTCTGGTGCAAATGTAACCCACACAACAGTGGGTGGGAAATAGCCTTAAACTGCTTCTCCCACCAGGATTCCCCATAAAGGGTGTTTAGTACCAGAGAGAGCTATCACAGGGGCTGTGTGTCTGTGCTAGGGTAAAAAGGCCAATTTCAGTTCACACCCCAAGATGGAAGTCACTTTTTCTGTTCAAGAGAACATAATTAAAGATTTCTCTCCTCCTTTCAAAGCACAGACAGAAAAACATAACTGCCGGACCAGAGGGAAAGACATTTTATTTAAAAAAAAAAGGGGAGGGGATAGTAAATAAAAATCAGGTAATATGTAATTAATGACAAAGTTTTCTCTTTTTTGCAGTGGCTTAATTTAATATGTAATGTGAACTTTGGACAATCATGTAAAAAGAAAGGTAACTTCCAATGAACAAGTATCTTTGGTTGTTGGATGGTGGAGAGTTTGATGTGGTTTCTGAAGATGGGGCTGAGGCTTCAGGGAGCAAGTGTGGTGGGCGGTGAGAATGCCTTAGAGCTGAGATCATTTGCTAATTACGTATTTTAATTGCTTCTACCACTACACTAGTTCATCCTGGCTAGATATAAGAAGTAAATGGCTCACAGGTTAGAGATTAGAGGGACTAGAGTTGTGAAAATTGAAAATGCGTAGAGTCAAAGTTTTAAGTGCCTAGTTTAATACACCTGACAATTGACCTCCACTAAAGCTTCCTTCAAAATTCTTCAACCCTCATACAGTGCTGGTGGGAATGTAAATTGGTACAACCACGATGGAAATCAGTGTGAAGTTTCCTCAAAAAATTAAGAATAGAATTACTATATGACCCAGCAATCCCTCTTCTGGGTATCTACCAAAAAAATCTGAAAATATTTGTCCGTAAAGATATATGTACCCTTGTGTTCATTGCATCATTATTCCTGGTGGTTAAGACAGGGACATAACCAAAGCATCATTTGATAGATGATTGGATAAGGAAGATGTGGTACCCACATATAATGGAATATTACTCAGCCAAAAGAAAAGATGAAATGCTGCTATTTGAGACAATATGAATGGATCTTGAGATTATCACGCTAAACAAAATAAATCAGCAGAAAAATTTGAGAACCATATGACTTGGATGTGGGATATAGAATGGAAAGCAACAAACAAGCAAGGCAAACACACAAACAAATAAGCAAATAATCAAACAAAAACAAACTCATAGACAAATGGCAGTTTAGTGTTACCAGAGGGTAAGGGGAGGAATGGGTGGTAGAGGAGGGTAAATGGGATTAAATATATAGTGATGGAAAGAGAACTAACTCTGGGAGGTGGGCACATGATGCAACACATAGTTGTATTATAGAGTTGTACACTTGAACCCTATGTAATGTTATTAAATGTCACTCCATTAAAATTAATTTAAAAAATTTTTTAATTGTTCTGCCTTTCTTTAACTCCCTTTCCCCTTTCTTTTATTGTCTCTCATTTTCTCTATCATTTATCTTCTACATAATGCCTCAACTCTCTTATTACCTCTTTCCCTTTCTCCTAAAATTACCTTGCTCTCTTACTCTGGTCTTTCTTTTTCTTGTTTTCCCTTTCTCCTCTTATCACTTTCTGTCTACTCCCTATAATGTCCTAGAAATATAATTGTGGTTTTTGTACTGTTTTTCTGTAAATCACTGTGACTCACACTGAAGGCTTGTATATAAGAAAATATATACATCGAGACCTAAAATTAATAATAAGCCTTGTTTTCATTGAGTGCAGAGGAAGAAACTCATTTCAAAATGATTATTAAAATCTCCCATCCTGCCCTCCTTGGATACATTGCCTTCCTTGGATACATTGCCTTCCTTGGATACATTGTCAGAAGGCACCCTGTTCTTGACCTTCCCAAACCAACAAGCCATGAATTACCTGACTACTTTTTTCAGCCAATGTCATGAGTTTGGTTATGGAGCTGCTCACTCATTCCTTGTCTTCCATCTGCACTATCTACCCTAGTCCCAGATTTTCAGAGCCTTGGACAAACACGAAGACAAGTCATATCCTTTCCAACTGTTAACAGCCTAACCCGTGAAGCTTAGTCAGCAGGTTTTAATGGGCACTGCCAAGCCCAGCAGATGACATGAAAGTACCTGAAGTCCTCCAAATAAAGAAGTAAGGGATTGTTAATATCTCACACAACAAAGTAGACTCAAGTGTACTTTGCCCTACGGGCCTGTTTTTTTTAGATTTATTCCCTGTCCTTTCTCTACTTTGCTCTGTTCCCCAGGTTCCCAAGTCAGTGGCTTCTGGCTAGGCCATTGAGGGACATTGGCTGCAGGAAGGAAGAAGCCAATGTGTCTCTTCCCTCTCCTTTCTGCTTTGCACTAACGGTCCCCCACCCCATCCCACCCCACCCCTAGACACACAAATACACACTTTTCAGCTTCAGACAGGACTCTGGGTTGACAATCTATTTCTTGGTTGGTTTTTCAGCCTCTTCAATCTTCTGTGAAACCAATTCCCTGAATTAAATTCCCTTTGTTTTAAATGCTCACAATGGTTTCCATTTCGGGGGTTGGACCTTGACTGTTACATCTCTTTAGGAGCAGCCATCATTCTAAAAGACAACACTACTACTGCCTGCCTCCTCTCCTAAATCCCTACTCCACACCTATACACATATTTCAGCCACCGCCTACACAAATCTGTACCTTCCTTTTTGCCATTCTACGAGTAGTTAAATTCCTGTCACTTCAAGAACTGCAGATCTAATTTTCCTTCATTAGAGGAAATACAAGAGCAGAAGAATAGTAGGTAGAGGAACAGATTAGCAAAGAATTGGGAATACATCCCTCCCTCCAGCACCCAACACCTGTTGCTAGCCCCAGCCACATCATCATAAACTGAGCAGTCAAATGACAAGCACTTTCCTGGAGCTCTCCAGGTAGACATCAGGGAATCAGACAACCTCATAGGATGGTGTGTGAGATTTTACTTGAATGCATATTATGTTTTACTTTTCTTGGAAGATATTATCTTTATACTATTGATTTCTCAGAGCGACCACGAGCCAAAAACTTATTAAGAAGGTGAGTACATGAAAATTGAAAACGTTTTGTGCATCAAAAGTTTTGATGCACAAAACTTTTCAAAATATATAAGCAAAATATAGTACATACATTAAATAGAATACTATTTAGCCTTAAAAAGGAAGGAAATTCTGACACATGTTACAATAAAACTTTGAAGACATTATTCTAAGTAAAATGATCGGTCACAAAAAGACAAATACTGTATGATTCCACTTACATGAGGTACCTAGAGTAGCCAAATTTATATACAGGAAGCACAGTGGTAGTTGCCACAGGCTGGGGGAGGGGAGGATGGGGAGTTTTTGTTTAACAGGTACAGTTTCAGTTACACAAAATGAAAAAGAGTTCTGGAGATTGCACATCAATGGGAATGCACTTAACACTACTGAAATGTATACTTAAAAAATAAGATGATAAATGTCATGTTATGTATATTTTACCACAATTTAAAGGTCTAAAAAATAATTTTTTTTTAAAAAGGAGAAGAAAGTGAAACCTACCATACCCCCAAGAAGCTACTTTATAGCCCAAAAGGATGGATTAAGGAAGATTGGATTCAGGTCACATTACATCTTTATTTTCTCCACAGATTAATTCATTGGTTTGAGATTTTGTTTACTTAGTTTAAAGATGTGTAACTCATTAGAATTTCTTAGTTGGAGATGGCTTTGGATGTGTAGTTTGGAGACATTGGTTTTAGATCTAAGTGGACATCACTAAAATGGCAAAGTGAGCTTTTCACTGTGTAACGAACGCCAATAGCTCTGATGCATAATCATGAGCAGAACATTAAACCTTGAGTCAGGAAAACTGTGAATGAATCTTTGTCCCATCACTGGTGACTTAAGGCAAGACAAACAACTTCTGTGTGTCTTACATTCTTCACCTATAAAATGGGACAAATAATAACCTAGGCCCTATTTACTTGTGTTGTTATGATGCTCAAATAAGAAAATATATGCAAATACACTGCATAAAAACTATAAACTATGATCAAAAATAAAAAAGGTATTTAGTGTAACTTAAGCACCTTGGTTTATGTTTTTCTTTAATTCTTTTTACATCAGTTTCCCAAGTCAGTCTGCTATTTGTTAATTTTATTAAGCAACTTAGCACACAATAAAGAATGAAATGAACAATTAATGCCAGCCTTGTGCAAATTATCTTCCAATTTTTATTAATGTGCAGGCACACAATTCTATATTACACTTAGCTGTTGCACACTACTTTCTGTTTTTTGTTTTTGTTTTGTTTGTTTTTTTCATTTAACATGATTTACTTTTTGATTCTCAGGTATTAACATGCCATGTAAATACTCTGTTACTGCAAACCATTAACATTCTGTAGTGTGGGACCTCATTCCTGAATAGGCCCTTGTCTTAAAATATCAACCAATAAACAGAAGCCTCTGAAGATGAACCTATGTGCTAGATGTGCCCTTGCACAAAAGTGCCAGACTATAATCTGATGGAACTGGCAATAGAAGCAGCATCAACCTTGGCTGAGAGAATTCTGACGCAATACCCCAAGGAAGACAGAAATGATAAATGTGGTAAATGACAGTCCAATGGGACAGAGTCCTAAATGCTGTCAAGCTATTAACTAAGAAGCAAGACTAGATTTATTGTAAGTGAAGGACCAAACAGTAGAGTAGGGAACAAAGAGCAGGGAGAGAATATACAAAGTGGTTTATAATTTCAGTACTAGCTGTCTGTGAAAATTGGATTCAATTTCTGATTCTGCCCCAATTAATGCCACCTACTTAACCTGTATAAGCATACTTGATCTGTATAAGTTTCTACTGTCCTATCTATAAGAAGAGGAAATAGTAGTATCTAACTCATACGGCTGCTTAGAAAATGCAATGAGATAATACATATAAGCACTTAGCTTGTGCTCAAAAATCAGATATTAAACTAGACAATATGTTTGTCTATCTTGAACACAACATTAAGGCTAAATGAACTCTCTGGGGAGCTTTCAAGACATGAATCTTGTGAAAGTAAGACATCCCCAACTAGGCAGTGCCAACTCAATCCCTTAGGAATATTAACTGTTGTTGTTTTTTTTAATTGCTAAGAGAGTAGATATTTTTTTTTTTTTACATTTGACACCCCCTCCCCATGCCCCCTCTAGCTTTCCCCCATCACCTTCCCACCCCCACCCCCAGGAAACCACCAAACCACTGACTGTGTCCATGAGTTTTTGTTTCTTTGTTACTTTCAGTTTTATATTCCATCTATGAGTGAGGTCATGTGTTTCTTGACTCTTTCATTCTGACTTACGAAGATGGCTTAATAAGATGTTTTCAGGGAAAGCCGGATGGCTCAGAGGGTTAAGCGCTCGCTTTGAAGCCCCGAGGACCGAGGATCGAATCCCGGCTCCGGCCCATGCGGACCCACATGCTGAACTGGGGTGTGCCCCCAGTTCAGTTCTCTCTCTGTCTCTGTCTCTCTCTCTCTCTCTCTCTTCCTGTCAAAAACAATAAAAAAAAAAAGATGTTTTCAAGGTTCGTCCATGTTGTCACAGATTGCTGTATTTCATCTTTTCTTATTGCTGAGTATTCCATTGTATAAATGTTCCAGAACTTCTTTATCTAGTCATCTATCAGAGGACACTTTGCTTGCTTCCATGACTTGGCCACTGTAAACAGTGCTGCGAAGAACATTGGGGTACATATATCTTTGCGGATTAAGGTTTTCAGGTTTTCTGGGTAGATACCTAGAAGAGGAGTTGCTGGGTCATATGGCAATTCCATTCCTAATTTTTTGAGGAATCTCCATACAGCCTTCCATAGTGGTTGTACCAGTTTACATGCCCACCAGCAGTGTATGAGGGTTCCTTTTTCTCCTCAGCCTCACCAGCACTTGTTACTCCTTGCCTTGCTGATTATAGCCATTCTAAAAGGTGTGAGGTGGTATCTCATTGTGGTTTTAATTTGAATTTCCCTAATTGCTAGTGATGTTGAGCATTTTTTCATGTATCTATTGGCTGTTTGTGTGTCTTCGAGGGAGAAGTGTCTATTTAGTTCTTCTGCTCATTCTTTAACTGGATTGTTGGTTTTTTTGTCATTGAGTTGTATGAGTTCTTTATATATTTTAGATATTAGCCTCTGATCAGAGGCATTGTTTGCAAATATTTTCTCCCATTCGGTTGGTTTCCTTTTTACTTTCTTGATGGTGTCCTTTGCTGTATAGAAGCTTTTTAGTTTGATATAATCCCATTCATTTATTTTTGCTTTTACTTCCCTTGCCTTTGGGGTCAAGTTCATTAGGTGCTCTCTGAATCCAAGGTCTACAAGTTTAGTTCCAATGCTTTCTTCTATGCACTTAATTGTTTCAGGTCTTATGTGGAGGTCTTTAATCCACTTTGAGTTAACTTTGGTGTATGGTGAGAGTTCACAGTCCAGATTCATTCTTTTGCATGTGGTTTTCCAATTTTCCCAGCACCATTTACTGAAGAGGCTTTCTTTTCTCCATTGTATATTTTTTGGTTCTTTGGAAAAATTATTTGTCCATATGTTTGTGGGTTTATTTCTGGATTTTTGATTCTGTTCCATTGGTCTGTATGTCTATTTTTCTGCTAATACAAAACTCTTTTGATTATTGACACTTTGTAGTATAGACTGCGGTCTGGGATTGTGATGCCTCCAGCCTTATTGTTTTTTTGGAGGATTGCTTTGGCGATTTGGGGTCTTTTTTGGTTCCATATGAATCTGATAATTTTTTTTATCTATTTCTCAAAAGAATGCCTATGAGATTTTAATGGGAATTGCATTAAATCTGTACATTGCTTTGGGTAATATGGCCATTTTAATTATGTTTTTTCTTCCAATCCATGAACATGGAATATCTTTCCATTTCTTTGTATCTTCAATTCCTTTCAATAGTGTCTTATAGTTTTCCATGTATAAGTTCATCACATTCTTTGTTTATTCCTAAGTATTTTATTCTTTTTGTTTTGATCTCAAGTTGTATTGTTTTTCTCATTTGTTTTTCTGAAATTTTATTGTTTGCATACAAAAATGCTGTAGATTTTTGTACATTGATTTTGCATCCTGCAACTTAACTACATTTGTATTATTTGTAATCGTTTTCTGGTGGAGTTTTTAGGGTTTTCTATATAAAGGATCTTGTCATCTGCAAAAAGTGACACTTTAACTTCTTTATTCCCAATTTGGATGCCTTTTGTTTCTTTTTCCTGCCTGACGGCTCTGGCTAGGACTTCCAGCACTATGTTGAATAGCAGTGGTGACAGGGGACATCCTTGCTTGTCTTGTTCCTGATTTTAGAAGAAAAGGTTTCAGTTTTTTCCCATTCAGTGTGACATTCGCTGAGGGTTTGTCATATATGGCCTTTATGATATTGAGGTACTTTCCTTCTACACCCATTTTGTTAAGTGTTGTGATCATAAATGGATGTTTTCTAAAAGCAGCACTTCAGTTGCAGTCAGTCAGTCAGTAACAAGATGGCACCCATACCTTTTACTCCAAGCTCTGACTCCCTCCTGAGTGCAGTGAAAAGCATACAATATTACAAAAGTCCTATGATCTAGTGTTAATAAAGCAGTGTAGCAGCAATGCTACCTCGAGTCTCAGGAACTTTAAAATTTATCCTTCATTAAATAGCAGTATCTATTGGTAAAGGAAAATATTGAAGTTCATTACCAGACATAAATTCCAGGAAAATATTTCCAAAGTTGCTAATGACAAGTAGCTTTATCCAAGTATGAAAGCAAATATTGTTGTCTGAGGAAAGCAAGAGGCGTGAAAGCAGCAAGAGATCCACAGAGTTGCTAAATTCTAAGAGACCAAAACAGCTCAACAAGCCACAATGCAAAGCACTGTCCACTTCTTGGTGTTGACCAAGGAGCAACAGCTGGCTCCTTGCTTCATTTGACAGAAAAGTTACTGTCCTCAACATATAAAAAACATCAACGAGTTGACGTGAGGGAGGAAGCTTGTGCAATTTCCCTGTTGTTCCAAAATCTTTATTGGCATAACCAATACCCCAACAATGCTGCTCCTATGTATACTCAACAGTCATCCATATGTGCACCAAAAACATGTACAAGATAACAGTAGCAGCTTCATTCATAACAGCCCCAAGGTGGATACGACCCAAATGTCCATAACTGGAATATATAAATAAATTGTGGTATATTTATGTAAAGGAATAATAATCAGCTGTGAAAATGCATAAACTAACACATCCTGCAACAATATGAATGAATCTCACAAAAAAGTTTTAAGTCAAGAAGCCAGACAGAAAAGAGTATGTATGTAGATGTATATGTATTGTTATTATATTCCTAATATATTAGTATATATTATTACTTTATTAAAACCTCAAAAACAAGCAAGCCTAATCTACGATATGAGAAGTTTTGAGAGTGGTCACTTTCTACGGGAGGAAATAATGATTGGAAAATTGCCCTCTGGGGTTTTTGGGATGTTAGTTATGTTTTGTTTCTTGACCTAGGAAGAAGCTATTACATATGAGTGTTAACTTTGTGTTAATTCATCAATGGTCACTTTGATTTGTGTATTTTTCTATATGTATATTATACTTCAGTTAAAAATGTATTAAAATATTTTTACCAAATTGACTAATACCAAACAATGGAGAAACTACTAGATCGGACTGATGGACAATTCAATTTAACTTTCTTTATAATGAAAACAGGAGATGTAGGTTGGAGTTGCTAACTATAGTGTTTATCATTAAGGTAATCTTCCTTGTTTTATCCAAATAACCTGTTCTGAAGCTCTAATCTAATATTCCATTATTACCTTCTTTACATAAATTACTTTTATTTATTTGCTTCAAGTTCCATATATTCATTATTGCTATGAAAAATATTATACAAGGCCTGTCTGTAAAAAATCCAGCCATTGTCAATATAATGTTGATGCTTACATGGCTGAATGCTTTCCAGACAGCCGTCGTATTTCCATCTATGTATCAAATGATCTCTTTTAAGCCTCAAGAGGTATCCCACCCATACTAGTAGACCAAAATTTAATCAGTAAGTCCACTTCTATATTTCATTATTTTGTCAGTGTGTTTGGGAGATTCCTTCTACATTTGTATTTTCAGATTCAACAGTTCTAAGGTTAGTTCTTTGTTGATAGAACCTCAGATTTGAAGTGTCTTTTTATACATATCCTTCTGGCTGCCTGAGTAATAATTTGCCTTCTTTGGACCTGGTCAGCATTCATTGTATCTTTTCTAAGGTTGCAATGTGCAGTGGATGAAGGAAATGAGCTCTGCATTGCTTGAGCATCCCTCCCTCTGATGCCCAGCTTCCTGGGCCTTTAGGGCGGCTTTAAGGAAGATATCAACTTGCTAGCATGACAGCCTGGACCAAAGCTCCTAGCTCATCTTTCATATACATATATATTTTAAAAATTTAGGGATGCCAGGATGGCTCAGCAGGTTAAGCGATTGCCTTGTAGCGCCAAGGTCCAAGGATCTGAAATGGGGTGTGCTTCCCATGTGGGAGGCTTCCAGTTCAACCCCCAGCTTGTGGGGCGTGCCTCCCATGTGGAAGGCCCCCAGCCTGGTTCCCACCCTGTGTAGCCGCCGCCCACCTATGTGAAATGAAACTATATTGAAAATTGATGATGTACAATTATGGAGACTGCTCTGGACCCTCCCCCTTCTCTCTGTCTCTCTGTCTCTGTCAAAAACAATAAAATAAATCTAAAAAAAGGAAATTCTTTATTTGTATTCATCACATTGAAATTGATCTGTCTACCTCAGTTTTGGAATACTCACATAGCTTTCCATCAGCTTTCTAAAATAAATGGTACTAGAGATTTCTAGAGTTTCTTGATTCTCTTTTCAAAGTTGACATCAATGTATATTCCTGCCTTCAAAACTATTGTAGGGGGATCCAAGATGGCGGCATGAGAGGAGAACGCCGATAACTGCCTGGGAAGGGCCTTGTGAACAGAGGGGAATCCACGGGGGAAACCCTGAGAAGAAACCTCAACTAAGAGAACCACACAACGCAGAACAACACCCAAAGGTTAGAGAAAAAAAGGGGAGAGCGGGAGAGGAAAAGGGAAGCAGCGGTTCGGGGACAGAGACTCGGAGCGCGGCCCGGGGCTGGCAAAAACAAAGGGGATTGGGGGACTACGGTCAAAGTGGAGCTGGATCGAGGGCGGGCTGGAAGCCGAGACCTAGGGAGCGTGGAAGCCCCACAAGACTGTGGACAATTTAACATCCGAACTCAAGGGACAGCACGCAGTGCCCTAATCAGATCACAGAGCCTAAAGTGGAACAGGGACTGTGGAGCAGGGCGGCGGCACTTCCCGGCGG